>VZTT01046421.1:0-47454 GCA_013400855.1 Buphagus erythrorhynchus | reverse complement strand
ATTTTAGGATTCAGTTCCTGTGGGTGCTGAAGGTCAGAGCAGCCTTTGGGAGGTGCTGGGGTCTGGATTTTAGGATTCAGTTCCTGAGGATGCTGAAGGTCACAGCAGCCTTTGGGAAGGTGCTGGGGTCTGGGTTCCTGCAGCTCCCACTGCTCCCCTGCCCAAGGCTCTGCTGGGTTGTCCCTTGTGCCATGGGGACAGTGATGTTTGCTGTGCTGGGGACACAGCTCAGACCCCTGAGCTGCAGCTTTGGGTGACACAGCCCCCTGCTCCAGGGAGATGGGCAGAAATCCGCTCTGCCCAGGGTGTGGCACACGAGCACACGGGTTCAGGATCTGTGCGGGGCTTAAAGTGAATTTTCTGTGAGCTGATGGACTTCATGCACAGCAATGAATCACTGTTTGGAGCAGTTGTGTTTATCAGCTTATTTGGTTGATTAAAAATAATAATAACAAGTAGGGGATATTTTTTTTTTTTTTTTTGGTGTATGTGTGTGGGTTTTTGTTGTTGTTTTTGATTTTTTCCTGCACGATCCCCTGTGCTGAGCTCGCTGTGACCCTGCGGTGTGTGCCAGCCCTGCTCACTGGAACAGCAATTGCGCTCTCTGCTGGGGCTGCCTTGGACCTGCCCGTCCTCCGGGGCGATTCTGGGGAAAAACATGCTCAAAAAGGAGGCATTGGAATTTCAGGACATAGCACAAGGGATTAAGTAATTAAATCTACTTAATTTTAAATTTGAAAAGTAATGATATACTCATGTATAGTAATAGTATGTCTTAAACCCCAAATATATTGAAAGGCTCTTCAGTATATTTCAAAATAGTTGTTTTTGTTGTGCCTTTAACTGGCAATTTAAATGTTACAGGGAAGGGGGGAGGTAATTAAAAATGTTTTCTAAACCACACGTTAAGGGAGGATTACAGCCTATTTACTTTTTTCTTTTTTATCTTTTGAAAGTGGCAAAAGTGAGGTTCCTAAGGCTTAACAAATTTTCCTTAATGTGAATCTGATATTTGTTAGTTATTATTCAAAAGAATTCTTTATTACTGTTTTAAACTGTATCTGTATTCATAGATTTTCAATTATGTGGGAATATATGTATGTTTATTCCCTCATGCCAGTATCCTTGGTGAGATGTACTCAGAAGAATTAACATTAACAGTTTGTTTGCTTTCTCAGTGTCGATGAGCTACTTTTCAATTACCTTTCAGTAATTCAAATCAGCATTCAGAATTGATTGTGTGTGTTGTAACCACACAGGCAGATACATTAAGACAGAATATTGTACTGAGAATCAGCTTTTTGAATTTGAAGAATGTAAATGTTATGTAAATCATAAGCCACCCTTGGATGTCTTATATCATTTATCATTATTGCTCAGAGCCTGTGCTGGGGGTGGTGGGCTGTAAGGCAGGCTGGAGGCACAGGCAGAGCTGTCCATCCAGGTGAGCAGCTGTCCATCCCAGGTGAGCAGCTGTCCATCCAGGTGAGCAGCTGTGCATCCCAGGTGAGCAGCTGTCCATCCAGGTGAGCAGCTGTCCTTCCCAGGTGAGCAGCTGTCCATCCAGGTGAGCAGCTGTCCATCCCAGGTGAGCAGCTGTCCATCCCAGGTGAGCAGCTGTCCATCCAGGTGAGCAGCTGTGCATCCCAGGTGAGCAGCTGTCCATCCCAGGTGAGCAGCTGTCCATCCCAAAGGAGATGTGCCATTCCCAAGGAGCAGGTCCCTGCCTGGGCTCTGCCCTGGGGCTCCCCCCTGCCTCCTGTCCCCCTCTGTCTCCCTGCTGGGCTTTGCCCTCTGTCACACACGTTCCCCCATGGCCCTGCCAGCCTGGCTGAGGCTCAGGGTGCCCAGCTGGGTGCCCAGGACAGGCTGTGCCCAGCGTGGAGCATCCCCTGCTCACCCAGAGCCCCCAGCCCCAGTGCTGCACCCCACACTTGATAACACGATGAACAGTAAAACCAGACACTTGTTTGGGGTTTTTTTTCCAATTCATTTTCCTCTAAAACCTCTAAAATCCGTCATTCTGTGGGTTCTCTTCAGTTATTTCACAAGCATGTGCAAACAGTCAGTGTGAGTGGGTGGGACAGCCTTCCCAGGCAGTGGGGTGTTCCCTGCAGTGGGCAGAGGTTTGGGGCAGCACTGCTGGTTCCTCTCTGTGGACTGCACCCCAAGGGCTCCCTGCTGAGCTCTCACATCTTCAGTGATGGAAAGGGCTCCAGTGAGCTCCCAGCACAGCCTGTGTGTGCATGTCCCCACTCTTTCATTTGTTTGAGAATGACAGGCCAACTTCATAAACTCAGTTGGTAATCACAGTTTAATTCTTACAGGTACTCAGTGCTGCTGTGTTTTATCACTGAAGTTATTTTTATGAGAAATCCATACCTATTCTCCTTTTGTAGTTTAATCTGGGGGAGCTCTCCCTCCCTGCTCCAGCTGTCAGTACTGCAGACTCAGCCAGGGAGCTGAAAATCCTTTTATTCCTCACTAGCAATAAAAGTTCAACACATCAAATTATCTCCCCATTTATTACTGTGCCACCTCATCAAAAGGCTACTGCAGGAAAATTTGTGAGAAATGATATATCCTGCAGATAAAGCTGAGCCAAGGCATAGCCAAGGGGCTCTTAAAATAAAAAATGTTGCTCAAATGGGGCTGTTCTGTACTGTTTTGTCCTATTCTTCACCTTCTCCCCCAAAATTGTCTTTAATTTTCTTTTTCCCCCTCTGCTGTTCTGTCACTTTTCTCTTTGATCCCCTATTTATCCCTCTCTTAGTCCAGAACAGTCACCAAAAGAGAGTTCCCCAGTTTGATCAGACTTGAAAAATGAACCTTCCATATCTTGCTTTCTTGATGTTGATCTGTTTGGTTTTTTTAAGAAGGTCTTTTATTAGAGCAGGTAGGGAAGCTGAGGCTGCTGCCTGGACTCGGGCTGTCAGTCAGGGGCTCTGTGCAGAGCTGTGCAGCAAGGATGGGCCCTTTGCAGTGCCCTGGGGCTCCTGGGGACACTGCTCAGGGACTGGGGTTAGCAGTCTGTGCTCCTCAGTCTGATTGTTCTGAGCAGTGCTGAGGCACCCACGCAGCGCTGGACTGGGCTGCACTTGTACTGCTGTGCAAGCTGCAGGGAACAGGTGGGATGGAAAACCTGCAGAAATGTGGTGTCCTGCAGGATTGAAAACCTGCAGAAATGTGGTGTCCTGCAGGTTTGCAAACCTGCAGAAATGTGATGTCCTGCAGGATTGAAAACCTGCAGAAATGTGATGTCCTGCAGGATTGAAAACCTGCAGAAATGTGATGTCCTGCAGGATTGAAAACCTGCAGAAATGTGATGTCCTGCAGGTTTGCAAACCTGCAGAAATGTGGTGTCCTGCAGGATTGCAAACCTGCAGAAATGTGATGTCCTGCAGGTTCCCCCAGGCAGGAGGAGGAGCTGGAGCTGTGTCCCAGAGCTGTGCCATGGACTGAAGGGCAGCCTCAGAGACCTGGGCTCGCTGACTTTGTGCATTACTGCAGCTCTTTCATCTCTCAGAAATAGAAATTGAGGACTTGTGTTCAGCTGGCTGGAGATGTGCTGGCCCTGTGGAAAAGAAGCTGAGTTGAGATCAGATCTTTTAGTTCTCCTTGGGGCATTGGAGAATCAAAGCTACTGAGCTTCTCCTGGGATGTGGTTTTAGAAAACCTTTGTAGCCTTGTGATTGTCACTTTGATCTGCTGTCCCTCAACATTTTGCTGTAAATACCTGTCCTAATATACCTCAAGATACAAACCAGCACTGAAATACAAAACAGAATCAGTGAGGCAAATGCTTCCAGGAAAGTGAAGTTTTCCTTTGGATTTCTCCTTGAATATCCCAGTCAAAGAACTTTGTCCATGTGGGTGGTTATATGTGCTTTAATAGTAGTCATGTGCAAAGATCACTGTGGTAAGAAGCTGGTAAGGAAGGGTGATAGGGGTTTTTTATGGATTTGGAGAAGAGGTTTGTGGACTTTTTTTCCCCCCTTTTTAGAGATTGTAGAATTATTTTTCTTTTACCACAAATGACTAATATTTGAAACTGGTGAGACAGGAAAGGAATATCCTGACAGAATACTGAGCCATTGACACAGATTTAAGTGGAAATAAAGATGTACGTTACTGTCCAGATTTTAGTATGAAACCACTATTTTTAAGTCTAGTGTTAAAAGAAATTGCAGTGAATAGTATAATATCCTTAATGGCAGCCAAAATTGCAGCCTGCTGTTGCTCCAACTTCTAAAATTCCTTGATTTATTTCTGTGTTCCCTTTGGCTAAAAGTCAGCCCCCTCCTTCCACTTTGTGTCATAATCTTTCCTAATTATTACTTTGTAATAAAGCAAGGTTAGTTGGAATAAATCATACATTAGCATTCACATCAGATGCATTTTTAAAGTGTAAAGAATTTTGTTTTCATCTTGGTAAAGATTCATCATAACGTTTTTTGTTATTGAAATTTTGCAGCAAATGTTACATGTGTGCCCAAAAATATTTCTAATTAAGACTGAAAATGTAAGAACAAGAGTAAATTCTGTCTGATGTGGTTTTGTTCTTTGCCTCGTTGTGCTTTTACTGAAGTAAGCAATTAAAACGTGTGTATATATTACATCACATTAGAGTAAGAACTGGATTTGCATATGGTGCTTTGTTATCTTTCATCTTTCAAACCACATCCCTGCTTATCAAGTGGTTTCTGATTTTAATTTCAGGTTATCTCTGTTTATGCTGCTGTGTGCCTTCCATTCCAAGCAGCCTGGAGAGATGCTGCCCTGCACTGTGACAACGCACTTGATAAAAATTAGAAATAACACAAGTTGCATTTCTAAATATTATCTTTTTTTTTCCCCTGTTTCTCTGGAGGTGTATTTAAATATTTATTGAGCTGGTAGTTGCCTTCCTTGCAGCTGAATGTTGGCCATGGGACATGGTGCTCATGGTGTTTATTGAGAGATCAGTCTGTGAGCCACAAGCCCAGGAGCTGCTCCTGGAGCCTTTTCTCGTGGGCTGGGCTGGGATGTGCTCTGAGTGCAGCATCCAGCACCATTCCAGCCTGCCTCCTGGGCATGGATGCACTTCCCTGGGGGGAGCTGCACAGAACCCACGACAGGCAGAGAAAAAGGATTCTGAGCTGTTTGTGGAGGTTTCCTTGGGTTCTCTTGCTACCTGAGAAAACAGTTGTTCAATCAGAGTGTGTGTTTAAAGTTTAGGTGTAGATCTCACTGGCCTGGTGTTCTGTGTGTGGAGATTTCCTGGTGTGTGCAGGATGTGAAGCAGTGACTTGTGTAATAGATTTAATCGATGTTGGACAAAATTTCACCACTGAAAAATGGAAGAATCCAGGCCATTTGGAGCTTAATAATGGCTGCTGCTCTGACACTGATCTGTCTGCAGTGACCTTTTGCAGTATGGTTCAGGTGATAAGAAGCTTCAAGTTATTTTTGTTTCCCCTAGAAAATGTTTGAAACACCAGAGAAACATTTCTGAGATAAGCTTGCTCCCAAGTTTCTTCTGAAAACCACTGTCCTCTAGATGTGTTTGTTTTCCTGCAAAAACCAAACGAAAAACAGTTTAAATGTAATTCCACTCTTTCAGAGCCCAAATAACTTCCACATGTGTTTGGTTACATGACAGGAACAGTATAATGCAGTGTATCAATAGCATTTTGGGATGCAGATGAGTTCCTTATGTCTCAGGGAAGAGCACAAATCAACACATAAAATGAGCTATTGGCTTTTTTGTTGTATGGCAGATCGTGAGTTTTGTTGTTTTAACACTTGTGCTGTATTTATTTCTTTTAATTAACATCTGTCATGGTCTTGGTTTAGCAGTATCAGCTCAAGGGATGAGAGCAGCTCCTGACATTGTGTGTCTGAAGGGGAATATGAGGCAATGATGGAAATTGCTGCATTTGGGGCTGCCACGGCTTGGGGCACACATTGTCAATCCTGGGAGTCTGGAAATCAACATAAAAGTGGGATTGGACCTGTTAGATCCTACCTCACCATCAGAGGAGACCTCTCCTTGCAATTAACCATTGATGATTTTTCTACTCAGTAAGTCAGAATTCCAGAGTTTCTCTATTTAACTGCGCCCCATTACATTTGTGCAAATAGATATAAATCATGGAATCCAACAATAACTTCCATTTTGTACTAAGGCAGTGGGGATTTATATAAAGTCATATTAAAATTATTTTTCTTGGCCTTACAGTTAGGTGAAATAGGTGAAGTCCTTGGTGAGAATAGTTTCATACCCTTGAAAGCAAGGTGCTCAAAATGTGTCTTATTTCACATCTGCTGTTGCCAGTGGGACTTTCAGGTTAATCCCTTTGTATTTTATTATACTAGATAGGAGGAAGCCTGTTCCAAAGTCCAGGCACTCTTGGCCAGCTATTGAAATGTGTTATAAAATACTTCTAAGAGGTTTGCAAAGTTACCTGTATTTTAGAATAAGCCAATTTATGGTTCTCAGATCAAATTACCTCAGCAATAAAGTGCTATAGACTTCACTGTCCCAAACCCACTGATTTTCACCTTACTAATTCTGTACCAAGGGTAGCCTAGGCTGAAAAGTGAATCAGAGTTTGTTGTAGTTTGTCAGAGTTCATCTAAGAATTGAGAAATTCCTTTAACTTTTGTGTTTGCACAGGATCATGGTCGTGACCAACTCCATGACCTCTTTCATGTGTATTGTTAAGGTAATTTTATAGTGGAAAGAGAAATCAAGGAGATTTTCAGAGTAATAGTCTTGTCATGTACTGAAAGCCATGACCTATTTCATAACATGTTAATTAACAAGGAATAAGTATGAAACAATGCCCATTTAATGGAAAGGGCAATTTAAACTTTAACAGTTTAGCAAAGTAATAATGAGTGAGAACCACAGTACAGTATTTCACATGCTGTACCTTGCTCCACATCCAGCTGGCCTATCAATTATAACCTGGACTCTACAGATGGTGCAATATATCAGAATTAAGGCAGTCACTTAGTTTGTTCCCAATTAAGTGCTAATACTCCCAGTGGAGGATATTACCCTGAGTTTCAGTTAAATGTCTGTCTCTAATGTCCCTTTATGGTCTTATTGTGGCTCTTTAAAGAGATGCCCTGTCATGTAGACCAGAACTTTTCCTGGCTTTTTTCTGCCAAGTGCTGCCTGCATTTCACTCCTTGTTATTTGGAAGTGACAGAGAGGGTTTGGTATTTCCTGGGGCTGAGAGGAGAGGTGTCATCCACAATAATCTTAGGATAAGTATGTTACCACTACAGTGTGTGTGACTTTACCCCTTATGTGTGTACTTAGTGTTCCAAAAGCAGAATGTTTCAGTGAGAAACAAGCATTGCAGTGTTCAGCCTCTCGCTCTGTGGGTTAGAATCCTAATGAACCATCCTAATGAACTCATCTCCTGAGGCTTGCAGGCATTACAGGGCTTGCTTTTCTCAGTGACTTACTGGCCAGGTGACTGGAGCTTGTGTTCTCCTTGCTCCATCCATCCTCTTTGACTTGGTGTTACAAGCCATTGCAGGGCTGCCACCAGTAGATTGATATCCAATTCCAGTGCACTTCTTCACTCTTGCTGGGTGTTAGTCTTGGCCCAGTTAATGGCTCATTAATTTTCTGCCTTGTGTCTACGTGTCAGGCTGGTGGTGGATTTGGTCCCTTGATCTAATGGACTTGCTGTCTTCCCTTGTTAGTCTTTAAGGTGACCCTTCCCTGGGAGGAAATCCTTTGAAAGAATTTGTTGTCTGAACTGACTCCAGAGAGTCCAGGCAATTACATGAGCTTCTGAATATCTTTATTTAGAAGTTTAAAAGACATGTTCTTCCAGTGCTGCTTAAATTACCCTTGTGGATTTGCTGGCATGCTCTGGGAAATCTCTATTGTAGCGTGTTCAGTGAGTTCAGCAGTGCCTGAGTTATGCAGAGAAGTATGAAATAGTTCCCAGATCCAGAGTCTGTGCTGAGGGGTTTCTTGGCAGCCTGCTTTATCATTTATATGACAATGACCTGGAAAATTTGCCTCATCTACTCATTGTCAAAAGCATCTCTTTGGTGTTTTCAGTGCCACCAGCAATGAACGTTTGGTATCTTACTTAGATTTACTGAAAAATGTTTAAATGTAATTAACTCTGCTGCTTAATCTATGACCAGAAAAGAAAAATGTCAAAAATATGTATTTTTGTGGATGTGAAATATAAAATAGTCTTTGGGAAAGAAAGTTTGCTTGTAACAAGGGAAATTATCATTTAGTTTTAGCCCCAGTATTAGACAATGACAAAGCATTCTGCACTAAGTGCTAAAATTGATGATGGATCAGAACGCATATGGATTCATATGGATCATAATTCCAGGTGTACTAGACAACTGCAGCTTCCCTTTTCAGCACAATTTGGTGTATTCTCTAACAGTTTGATTTCTATTAAGGGGTGGGGTTTTAGTTGGGTGTGTTTAATTTTTTGTTTAGATTTGGCCACTTAACATTTCAGAAACAAACCGTGACAGAAAATCAGATGCATTGATTTTATTTGCATCGAGATGAACTAACAGCTTCATTCTGAGTTTTCTTATTAAATATCTTTAAAATAAAACCAAATTATTATGTGCTGCATACGTATAACAATTTTTTATCGGACACCTCTTTTACTTTGCTTGAATTTTGTATTGTCTCGAGTGTTTTGTTGGTTTTCTTCCCCCTCCCCTTACAAAAGTAAATAGTGTTGTGGTGAAGAGTCAAACTGCAGTGGATTCCTACTCTCTTTTTCATAACTGTGTTTTAGAAGATGTGCTGGATGTCTTTCCAGTGTACAGTAAGTGAAGTTGCTCCTCACCTGAAGTTTGAAAAACGAGCTCATAGTTTGCTCACTAAACACAACTAGATTTATCAGGTTTTATTATAATTCATGGAATAAAACCAGTAAAAAGTATGTTTTGAATCTTAAGTTAAAACATAAAGCAGTTGCAGGTTGTAAATGGACAATTGCATGGAAATCAAATGCATGGAACATTTTAGACAGTATTTCTCACTTCTTGGATATTACATTTTTAGAAACAAAATTCTGGAGTTAGAATAGGGGGTTAAATTTCACAGGTTTTTTAAATAACAGATTTACACATTGTAAATATAGTCAAATATTTAGACTATGCTAGCTTCTTATTGTCTATTTTTGCTTTTTATGGAGTCCTCAGGTAGAAATGTGTGGAAGTTTGGACTTTTGATGGAGGCAAGTGCTTTATTAGAAAGCTAATTACGATGCCAGAGTTGTCCTATCATGAAAAAAGCAGGAGGTAATGATGAGCTTTGTGTAGGGAACATAATAGTCATTATGTGCCAAGGTACAAATCATGTATCTCCTAAGCTTCTGTCTTCAACCTTTCACTTGTAAATGGTATGGGAAAGACACTGGTAGAATGCTGATAAATAACTGAGTGTCTTGGCTTTATTTGTTTCAGTAGGGCATTGCTCAAATTTCTGTGCAAAAGAATGACTTGACAGAAAAGAGGCAAACAAACTTGCTGATAGCTGCTTGCTGCTTAATAGCTAAAATATCAGCAGAGGTAATAATTGAAGTAAGTGCAATCAGTGCAAATAGAAGTAGAGAATTAAAAATAATGGCTGGAAAATAATTGTTCATATGTCTTTACACTTCAAATGTTTTCCACTTTGCAGCATCTTTAATGGGATCTGCCAGGTCTGACCTTGGATTTCCAGGCTGTGCTGCTGAAGGAGCAGATGGAGCCCAGGCTGGCTGTCCTGGTGTCACAAGTGGCACCAGACATTTGTGTTCAGCCAGCCTGCCCCAGCCTTGTTGCAGTGCAAAGCAGCAGCTGGAGACAGGAGTACTGATAGCAAAGTGTGGATGTGACTCGTTTTCAGCTCAGCTCGTGCCAGTTCAGGAACCTCCCTCTCTCCAGAGTTCCCTGTATATCCTGCCTGCATCCCCCCTGTGATTTCCATTTTGTTACTTCTCTTGTTGGTCTCTCTTGTCCCAGCTGGACTTTCAGCTTTGCCAGGGGGATGTACAGTGTTTGTTTCAACAGAGCTTTTGATTTTGCCTTCTAGCAGCAGAGCACTCGTGTAGCAGTGCCACCCTGTGCACTCGGAGCGTGCTACGTGCTGGTGGCTTCAGCTGGAATTTTCTAGGAACACTGGGAGTCACCTGGCTCCCTTCCACCGAGTTTGTCATGTTATATCTCAGCTTTCATTGCTTGTACTGGGACAGCAGAGTGAATAGGGTTATGTGTAGGAAAGGAGCAGCCAACATCTAAGGGACATGAAGGGTCCCTTCACAAATCCCCAAAGCCTGCAGAGGATCTGTGGGGGTCTGGAGCTGCCCCCTATTTCCATGGGGATAATTGAATTTACAGCTCCTCTCCTCTTCTGGAGTGCTGAGGCACAGTCCAGTGTGGGCAGGCTGGAGGGGACAGGGTTGGGTTCTGAGCACAGTGCTCTGGAGAGGAGTGATTCTGCAGCCAGAGGAAGGGGCATCACATGGGTCTGGCATAAGCAAGTGGGGAAGAAGATTGGAATCTGTAGCTTCCCTGAAAGAGAATTGAAGTTGAAGGGGAAGGACTGGGGGAAAATAAGTTCTGGTATCTTTATTTTTAATTTTAAATTTTAGTAGTAACTTGCGATGAAATACTAAAAGGAACAGGGAGGATATGGTAACTGAAATATCATTTATGTGCATTGAGTGTACTTTATTATCTTCTGCTAAAATTCCATTTATTTATCCTTTGCAAGTAACCAGTAGATTTGAGGTAACTCAATTTACATTGAAACTCATGATGATTTAACAATTGTAAATCGTGTGGCTTTCTGGACTCTTTCCCCTTTATTAATGCTGTGGAAGTGGAGGAAGTCTTGAGCAGTTGTAGATAGTTGAAACATGGAAATCTGTAAGCTACCATCTGGAAAAATAATTACTTGTGTTGTTGATATTTTAGTGCAAAAAGATAATAGCTTAAACATAAAAATAATTACAGGAAATTAAACTTTTGAAAAATTTATCTTTATGCAGCATAAGGCTCAGTTAAAATGTAAACATACAAGTCATAGCAATATACATGGAAAATTTAAATTCTTACGTTTGTGGTATATACTACAGTTTTACTAAAAATTGTAGATGATAATAACGGGGAATAATAAATTAGAAGAATCTGTAAAATTGCTGTGAAGTAGTTTCTATAAAATTTTTTAATATTTTCTAAAACCTGAAAACCAGAAGGACTAGAATAAGGAAACCCTTACCCTCAAAATGAAAACCTTACCTAGTGGATTATAATTGGGAACTATGATCTGTTGCGTTTATTTATTTGAAAATAACGGGCAAAAAAAGAGGGGAAGGAATGAACTGTGTTCTGTACTCCAAATGTATTTTATTAACAAACAGAGAAACCTTAATAAGAATTTTCTGTGGTTCTGGGACATGTGAAGTGATGGAAGTTGGTTTGAGGCAAGCCTCCTATTGTACTTTGATGAATTTTCTTTCTCTCCCTCCCCTGCTGTGAGCAGAAATGCCCCCAGTGTGAGGCCTTTGGTGTGGGCTGCATCAATGGGAGAGAAAATGGAGGAGGATTTTTCAAACTGTGAACTTTGTGAGCAGTAATTATCTTCATTCTTGCCTAATGAAGATATTTAACAACCAAGAGTGACAGTTTTCCTTAATTTTCACCCCTGCTCTTGAGTGAGGAGCACATGGGTGTTACTCTTAGTAGTAGTGTTACTCCTCATATGCTCTTCCTTAGAGGAGATCCTCGTGTTGCTGTGCACCATTAAAATCTCATCTCCACATGCTCCCATCGTCCTGGCATTAACACTTCAGTAAGGATTCTTTTGTAGGGCTTAAGGAAGGCTGAATTACTGCTCTTGCCCTTTTTGGGAGCTGTGTCTGGAGCATGATGTCTCACTGTGCCTTCCAGAGCCAGGAGGGGTTTGGGAGGGGGCAGGGGCAGGTCCTGTCCCAGCAGAGGATGCTGCACTGCTGTCAGACACTCCAAAAAGGCTGGGGAGGGGGCAGGGACAGGGAGGGTCCCAGCAGAGGATGCTGCACTGCTCTCAGACATTCCCAAAAAGGCTGGGGAGGGGGCAGGGGCAGGTCCTGTCCCAGCAGAGGATGCTGACACTGCTGNAAGCCCAAAGAGGCTGGGGAGGAGGCAGGGGCAGGTCCTGTCCCAGCAGAGGATGCTGACACTGCTGTCAGACATTCCCAAAAAGGCTGGGGAGGAGGCAGGGGCAGGGAGAATCCCAGCAGAGGATGCTGCACTGCTGTCAGACATTCCCAAAAAGGCTGGGGAGGGGGCAGGGGCAGGTCCTGTCCCAGCAGAGGATGGTGACACTGCTCTCAGACATTCCCAAAAAGGCTGGAGAGCAGGCAGGGGCAGGGAGGGTCCTCTCAGGGGGCAGAGCTGAGGAACAACAAGCAGTGGTTGCAGGCAGCACCAGGGAAACGCTGCTTGGAAATGGGAGAGAGGAGCAGGAGGAGTCTCTGCAGTGATTCCAGAGGCACTGGGGCCTTTCCATACCTGAAATCATGGCTTGGCAGGGCCATGAGAAAACGAAGCTCATTCTGAAAGCAGGTCCAGCTTGAGCAGGAGCTGCAGCTGGAGCTCGTTGACCTCCAGAGGCTTGTCCCTCTGGCCCCAATTATTCTGCAGCTCTGTCTGTCCTGGAAGGGTTTGTGAATACACACATGGACCTCTGTGTTTATTTTAGTAGGGAGGCTGAGCCCATTTTTCTACCTGAAAGTTGTAGGAAAAGGAGTAAAAGTGATAGTGTTGCAAGTCGTGTTAGTCATTTTTATTTTACAAGTATTTACCCTGGTTATTTCCATCCCATTCAGAATAAAGCTCTAAACTGTCTGTCTTTCAGTGGCAGCTGGATTGTTTCAATTTGTGATGCATTTTTAATGCATTTTTACTTTTCAATTTGTGATGCATTTTTAATGATTCCACAAAAATAAAACAAAGTATTTGAGTATGAGGCATATCTGATAAGCAGAATTAATAACCTGAAATAAGTTTTTTATAAGTAGGTGATATTAAAAATGTAGCCCTCATAGTGATTAATCTTGGAAGGAACAAGGAACAATCACAACCTTTTATTTCTATTCATCTTGTAGTCAAAAACTTCTGTGGACAGCAGGTGCTAAGCTTTATTCTGTTTTCCATGGTGTTCTTACTTTTCAGACCCTTTGGGAAGAAACAGTCTCTAGGTGAAGAAAAAATGTATCTTTTGGCAAACCCATGGCCATTTATTTACTGTTGTCAGGTTGTGAGAAAGATACTTCTGCAATGGTAATTTCCACGATGGAGATGTTTATGCCCTCAGTCACAGTTCATTCTCTATGTGCTCTCCAGAGCTATTAAATTAAATTGTCTTTCAGCTGTTGGACACAGGCAACCCCCCCTAACCTCTTTCTATATTAATCTGGACTTTTATTACAAAATAATGCTTAGGATTTTTTTTTTCTGCAGCCTGAGTTTAAAAAGAGGCTGAGAGGATGCAGAGCTGCTCAGTGCAGGGGATGATGTGGAGTGTGAAAGCCCAGGCTGAGGAGCAGAGCTGGGTTCTTCTGCCAGTAAAAGGGCTCTTCCCAAGGTCTGCTCTCTCATCCGTGGAGCTGGGTTTGACCTTCCTCAGTGTGCTGACATACTCCTCTTCTGCTTGGCCATGTCAGGGATTGTTGTTTTTCCTCTCAAAAGGTTGTTTCTACTCGCTTTGTGAGGGAAGGAAAAAAAAACAGCAACCAACACTATTCTCATTCCCAAAACTCGCAGTCCCCTGCTGAAACACCTCCTGAAATTCCAAATGGAAAAGCATTGCCTGTTTTTCTTGTTTGCAATGAAGTGAGGATTATAGTAATAGCATAAGTAATAGACTGCACGAGTTATGTAATGAATGTAAAACAAAACTAGATTTGGTGAGGCAGAAAGGGATTTAAACAGCTGCTTGATGTGAGAATAGATGGTCCTGGGAAATCACCAGGAAATAGCATAGAGTACTAATAATGTCAGTGTTATTATTTTCACTTTCCTGAAACGTCAGCGTGTTGTTTGCAGTATTTTTTCATAAAAATAGAATTTATTCAAGCAATTTACCCTTAATGTGTGTAGTAAAAATAGTTTATATTGTGCTTATATATCATATTAATAACATTTGATTTGTGCTTTCTTTACAAATTGGAATCATTGATTTTTCTGTGGTTCCCATTTTGCACTTAGGCTGGTGCTTTCAGTTCCCATTTTAGGTGCTGTGCTTTGAAAAAGCTGATTTCTCATACATTTATTCTCGTTTTTAAGAGGGCCTAGGTACCATATTCCTTTTTTAGGAATTGCTTGACTCTCTTTTGGAGCCAATGAATGTCTTAAAAGTTTCAGCTTGCTCCAAAGGAGCACTAAGTGTTCTTCCCCTTCCTCAGAACACAAACCTTCCAGTCTCGACCTCAGGTCCTCATTCACTCTGGGTTCTTCCTGTTTTAATTCTCTTCTTTCTTGCTTCCACTTTGTCCCAGTGATTGTGACAAAAAGTCTCTGGAGATGATCATCAAAATCTTCCAAGCACCTGCTGCTTGTAAGGGAATCTCTGTGTGTGTAGAACCCTTGTCTTGATTCTTCTAGGTTCTTTAATTTAACTACCTGATCTTAATTTTTCCACTGGCAAAATTTATTTGAATGTGTCCATTAATTCCTGCTTCAATGTTTTTGAGGTGCCTCGAGGCTCAATCGGTTCATGTCAGTCCCACCACACACCCTTTTTCCTTATTTTCCTGACTCACATGCAGCCTCTGGATTTATTTTCTGATGTTCCTAGACTCTGCTATGTTTTTAAAGGTTTCTGAAATCATAAAAATACTGATTAAGACTTAGATCTCCATATAGAAACTTTCAAGTCTTGTGAGCATGGTGGGACTCTAGGTACACACTTCCTTGATTTTATTTAGTCTCATTTTCTTGTTGATTGAGGTAGCCATCAAAAAATACAATAAAATCAATAAATTAATAAAAATAAGGCCATTTAAAAATTTGTTTAATACAAGGACAGTTCTTTGGCTGCAAAGATGTAGAAATCCTCAGCTAGAGCTGCATGTGGTTGTTTTGCATCTTTCTTTATGTACATGGAATTGAATTGACTCCTTCAGGTATTTATGTTCTTGCTGGGAGCAAATAAATTTTGAGCAGTAAGAGACTGATTAGAAAAACTTCATAGCTTTGTAAAGACTGCTTCCAACATTTTAGAAAGGAAATATTGAAAGCTGCTGGTACTGAATTCCTGGGCAGGTGTGTGGTTTGCATCAAGGAGGCGTCTCCATGATTCAGTTTTGTTGTTGTGTTATAAAGAGGGAGGACCTTGGGTTTGGTGTGCTGCAAAAGTTATAAATCTGAGTTAGATCTACTTTCTAAGTCTCTTGGGATTAAAGCTTTCAGGGAAGAGATCCATTAGTGTGTTTTAAATCTATTGATTCACAGTAGAAAGGGACAATTCAAACTCGGAAGTCACCAAGTGAACTTTCCATTAAGTTGGGGAGCCTGTGGTCACAGCTCATTGGATCTTTATGAAGTAGAAAATGTGATGTAGACCACCCTGGCATGCTCTTAGAGGAAATCATGCATTTAACCACGGAGCACAATACTGTAGCCAATTACATGAACACACACCTATTTTACACGTGGCTGATCTTCTGAGCAAAAAGTATTAACAGCGTGCACACCACCTTGTTTTAGGGAACTATTTAGTTTTAAGTCAGTGATATGGATAAAGTTTAGAGAAAAAATGATTAATACATGATTTGTATCAAAGTTTTCTAACTGGAAAGCAGCCTTGCATAGAAATGTGTGGATGTTCTTCAGCTGAGATCAGCAGACCAATTATAACCCTGTTACATGTTCATGTGCCATGTTGTGGCCTATGTATAAATGCTAACATCTGAAACTGCATGTAGAAAAATGTTCAGCATTGAAATGAACTTCTTGAAACGATATTTTTAACATGACTTTGACTTTATTAGAGGATGTAAAAGTAAGATGATTTATAACTCAGCTTTTTCTACTTCAGAGTATGAGGCTATGTAAAAACCTTTACTTTCAAAACATCTGTTCTTAAATGTAACAGGGTGAACTTTCTATCAGCATTAGATATCTACAGTGGAATATCTTGTTTAATGTTGCTGAGACTTCTGAATTGATCTGTTTTATATATATATGTATATTAGATGTATTCCCATGCACATGTCCATGGACATTTAGAAAATGCCTTTTTGCAGTTTAGTCACAGCAGTAAGTTCTCACTGTCAGGAAGTTAAGCAGCACATTGAAAGCTGATAGAAAAATTGAGACCTAAGCTGTTACAATGAAATATTGTGGGTGTATTTGAGGGTGTGTAAATTCCTGATTTATTTGCCTTATGCTTCTGTCCAGGCTCTGAGCATTTTGAATGGCAGAAATTATTTTCTTTTCCACATCTTTTTGCCTTTACACTAAAACTGGGGGGAAGGAAAATGCTTACAGTGTAATTTGAATGACACAAACTCTTTTCACCAGTACTTTTGACTTAATCTATTGCTGAAAATAAATGAGGAAGTGAGAAATTATAAGCTCTATCATTATGGTTGTTGTGTCTACTGGCACACATTGTGCCTATTGGTATATGAAGATTAATGTGTTGCATGCCAGCATGTCCTTCCCTATGCAAAATATTCTGAGAGTGTTGAGGGGATTTGTACAAGAATTATGCAGAGAACACCAAAGCTAAGTGAAAGTAAATTAAGCATCCCCATCTGGCTTTACTGCCTTGCAAATGGCCCCAGCCATGGATTCCATAGCAGTGACTGTTCATTATAGCTCTGATTTACAGTGCAGATTTCTGAAGCTCCACTGTGTGCTCCATTAGTCACGATTTCTCCTGTAAGATTTCTGGGTGTTGAGGCTGTGTGCACTGAGGGAATGACAGAACTTTGCACTGAAAGCACCCAGGATATTCTTAAAATGTGATATCAGCCTGAAAGTACTGCCTCTGATTTCAGTGGATGCACACACTTCCCTTTTTCCTGCCGCCTCACCAATGCTGTGGCTCATAAGAAAGCAGCTGGAGAGACTTCTACTCCCATATTCCAAAATGTCAGGGTAAGGATTAGTCCAGCTAGCAGTTTGCTCACCAGGTTTGCTATAAATACTTGCATCAAGAGTGCTGGAATTTCAGTTTTTGTGTGATGGTTGGTACTAAGGGAAGGTTTGATATTGATGGGTGTTACCAGGCAGTCTCAAAGGATAGAAATAAAGATTGTGTTGGTTATAATGCTTTCACTCTGTGTTCAGCTTTAGAAGTACAAGGGAAAGTAGTCAATAGTAGAAGTAGCATAGAAAATACAAATTCATATCCATTTCATTTCAAGAGACAGCTGGTATAAATCTATTTAGATTACATTCAGGTTTTACTGCAGAAAGGTGGAAAGATCGAGCATTCTCCACAGTCTTGTCATGTGTACTTAGCTGGGTGTCAAGGATTTTAGATTTCAATCTAATCTCTTTTAGCAGCATCCCTGGTTTCCTCAGGCAGATCTCTTGATTGCAGTGTCACAATTCTGTGCTGTGACAGAGGAATCAGTGCCACTTCACCTCCACAGGCAGGGCTATCTCAAATTCCTGATGTGTTGTGCTGGCACTGTGATCCTGGTTAGAGCATCTTGGGGCTTGATAAAATACAAATGCTAATAATCTTGATGAAAGAATGTGTGGGGCATGCCACTAGGTTTAATGATGAGATTATGCTAAGAATTGTTTTGACAGATAGCGTAAAGTAAATTGGCAATTAATAAATACTGAGTGATACTGAGAAAGAATAATGCAGGAAAAAGCTTTGTTACAGGACAAAAAAGAAAAAAAAAGACAAGTCTTCTATTAAAGCTACATAGAACAGAAAGGGAAGAAAATGCAGCCATTTGTATGTATGAAATGAAATGTATGTGTGGATTGCTGGGTTATTTTCATGCCATGCTTCAGGGTAAGGTAGAAATTCTTGTTTCTGGCCTATTGTAGCCTGTTCACCCCAAAATGGGTGGAAAAGATGAAAACTGATTCTCCACAGTCTCTATTTTATGGCTTCATGATTTTTTTCTCCTGCCTTAAGCTGCAGAGTGACTTGTCTTTCTCTCTCTCTTCCTTTCTTCCTTTCTTTCTTCCTTTCTTTACTTCTTTCTTTCTTTCTTTCTTTCTTTCTTTCTTTCTTTCTTTCTTTCTTTCTTTCTCTCTTTCTCTCTTTCTCTCTTTCTTTCTTTCTCTTTCTTTCTTTCTTTCTTTCTTTCTTTCTTTCTTTCTTTCTTTCTTTCTCTCTTTCTCTCTTACTCCCCCCCTCCCTTCCTCCCTCCCTCCCTTCCTTCCTTCCTTCCTTCCTTCCTTCCTTCCTTCCTTCCTTCCTTCCTTTCCCTTCTTTCTTTTCCTTCTTTTATTGCCTGTATAATTTGAAACAGATTTGTTGAGAAAGACAGACACAGTTCTCTTGTGTCCCTTGCTCCTGCTTTGGGTGGCTGGGTACTGAGCTTAGATGACTAAGCAATTATGACTTAGGTCTTTCCATCCTTCTGTCCTTCCTTCCTAGAAAGCTGAAAAATATGACCTTTTCCTTGAGCTTTATGTATGACTAAAATGCCATTGCTTAAGGATCTGGAAAACCTGGGGATAAACTTTAAAACCAGTTTTGTATCCAAACTCCTTCTTTACGATGAATAAATTTTTGGATACTGAATGTGTTGAAGGATGCTTAATAAAGGAATGAAATAGCAGCCTACAGCTAAACTCAGCTTTCTGAGCAAGAAAGTAAAACCATATTCCAAAAATAGGGAGCAACTATTGCTCAACAAAGTGAGTAGTGCCAACGTGCACCGAGCAGTGCAAAGGCTCCTGCTGGGTGGTTTGGAGCTGGGGAGGCTCTGGGCAGGAAAGGGGCTTATCCCATCTCCTGAGGTAAGTCTGCATGTGCATTCCTTGGGCTTGCTTGGAGCTCTGAAACAGCTCAGGATTCCAGAGTCCAGGGGAAGAACTGCCCCTGACAGGAGTCAAACATTTTGGTACCAGCCAGAGGGAGTAATTAGACTTGTTTGCATATTGAACAGCAGCCAGCGAGTTCTGATCGTTCTCAGAAAAGTGCTCCAGTTTCCTAAGCTTAGTGTAGAAAAATAATTTTTTTTGTTTGTTTGGCTCGGGAGGAGTGGTGTTTTCTGGTGGGTGGTTTGTTTTTTTTAACAGCTTTTAATTTATTTTTTTCTGAAATGCTGAAATACTATTCATGCATCATGAAGTTGATATCATTGCAGAACTTGTTATCATTCAGTTGTGATTCTATAGCACTTTTGCTGCTGATGGAATGGTGTCTGCATTTTTACTTTTCATACCTTCAGAATCTTCAGAGACACTGTTTTATGCATATTCATTCTTATAGGAAATAGTAGTGTTAAAGTTTACTAGTAAAATCTATCTTCAGCACAGTTGTTTGTCAGATCTATGCATTCATTAATAAAGAGTCCCTGCTGTTGTTGGCTCCAGTACAACTTAATTAATTACTATTTGAAATATGGATGTGGTAAATGATCCAACTTAGTGAAACAGGAGAGCAGCTGTTACCTTCTTTTATGTTTGAAGTCACTGGCTTTTCTCCTTATTTGTGTGTGTCATCCCCTTTTTCATCTTATGACAATAATTCCATAAATTTTGGGCTCAGATACATCTGTAAACCCTGCCCCCTGTTTTGTTTTCCCTCTGTGTCATCTTGTTCTCCTCTGTACTCCCCATTTTATCATCTCATGTTACACCATCCATTACTGTCTCTCCCTCTTTTCTCTGCCATAGATTTTCAGAATCCTGGTATCCCTTTTCTTTCTGCTTCCTTTCTTCAGTCGTTCTGCATTCCTGAGAGCCAAGCAAGTTGTTTCCTGCTCTGCTGGAGAAACTGCTGCTTTTCCCATTTTTCCTTGAGACGTATCTCCTGGTGACATATGGCTGAGTAGTTTCTCAAAACAACCTTATGGAATTCATTAAAAGTTTTTCCTAAATGTTTCCATTTCCCCTACAAATCCTGCAGCTGTTTTCTCTGGTCAGATACTGAACTCGATTAATTTTTGCTCCTCTGTCTACTTTTCCTTTTTCTTCCTTTTATTTTCTTCTTGCTGTCTGGAAGAGATGCTGGGAGCTGCTGTTTAATAACAGCTCAGATGGCTGCAGGGTTCCCTGTCAGCTTTTCAGTGCAGTGCAGTGCTGGAGAGAGGGAAGGGACACATGTCAGAGCTGGAATCAATCAGTTCCATCCTCAGAGTCTTTCCATGGATATCCTGGCACTGCAGGCTGTGCCTTCTCTCACTTGATTTCTTCTCTACTGAGGAATTTTTGGGGAGTTTTCTCAGTGAAGCTCTCAGGTTGAAGCTTGCCCTGAGCAGGGGGATGGACTGTGATCCCCAGAGGCCCCTTTGAACCTCAGCCATTCCTTGATGCTCTGGAGGAGGAGAAAACACAGAAATCAGAGAGTAGTGATCACTCTGTCCGTGGAAACAAACACCATGCAGAGCTGACAAACGCCACAGCAGAAGCAATTTAACCTTCTTGTCTCAGCACAGCAGATGTAAATCTCAATTGCAAAGTTTCAGAACAGCCAGGGGATAAATAGTATTTGACTTTATTCTAAAACAAAGGCAAACAATGAGTAGCATTCTAACTCATTTATTTATTCTGTTAGCTGTATGCTGTAGCATTTGAAATGTGCTCTGGCAATATGGTTTTAGTTATTTTAAGGGCAAGACTAGAATGAAAGAGTATGTGCAGAAATGCAAGCACAATTTGAGTCCTTGATGTAGCTCTTAGGTGCCAAGGTGTCCAGTACTGAATTTGTTCCAAAGAGGTTTAATTATTTCAGAACTGAATAGTTAGGGAGGACCTGGGAGTATTTATAGTAGGCAGAGCTACAGAGACCCCTGGAAATAGTCTTCAGTGGTTTATGCTTTTATAAGTATGGGATGAAGAAAATTTTATGTTCTCTGCTTTAGGGACAGAAAACAGGAGTGTTGAATGAGGAAAAAAAAAGTTTTTATGAAATAATTGAAACAAAGGAGAGCATGAGGTAGGGAAAATACTGTAAACAACATAAATGTAGGACTTTCTTTTTAAGAAGTGGGATTTTCTTAGACTACCATTATAGAATCATTCATATGCTTTAAAAAGCATGCAAGTCTTGAAGCTATTTTCTTTTTGAAATTAGATGCTGGATTACAAAAAAAAAAGTCTTTATTTTCTTCACAGAAGTAGATGGAAGTCCTTTTATTTCATTTATATTCAATTCTCATTATCCTGGGACACAGAGTAAGGGCTGTGTGAAAAGGCGTAGGAGAAAAAATAAAGACAGAATTTTTCATTGTCCAAAAAAGGTTTTTTTTTTTTCCTATCCACAGGAACCAAGAAAGCCCTTGTGCTTAGAGGAATGAATAATGATTTATCAGACTTGATATGTATGGAACTGAGTAAGTTCATGGAAAAGTTGTCTGCTGGATTCAGTTTGCTTAATAGAAGGATGTATAAAGGAATGATATCTATTGCTGTTTTTCTTCCTATAGCCATTTGAGGTTAGCTATTTAAAGGAATTTCATAAAGTTTTGAAAAGGCAAAGTATATAATATGTTATTTATTAACATGTATTGCTCATTGTTATGCCTTACACTACTAATTGCTGTCCTAGTAACTTTTTATATGCCTTCCTGCTGCCTCTTCAACCTCTTCCTTTTTTTTTGTCACTTTACTATTAAAAAGCACGAGATTCAAAATTATGCATGCCTGGGCTACATAAATGTTTATCAGCTCTAACAGAGCAGTACCCATTCTCCAATTTCTTCTGCATTTTTTGTTTTTGTTTTTTTTGGGGTGGTTTTTTTTTGGTTTGGTTTGGTTTTTCTTCAACAGTCTGTTTATTTCTGTGCACTGTGAGCATCATGAGAGGCTCCCAGCTCCACATCCATGGCTGTGGAGGCAGGGGTGCCTGAGCCACCCCTGGGCCCTCTGAGAGTGGGGTGGGCAGAGCTTTTTCCCTTTAGAGTGACTTAAATACCTCTCAACAGTATCCAGTATAACCTATATTCTACAAATATACATTTTCCAGGTGCTGAGGGTAGACTAAAAGGTCACAGGGTCTTTGCTTGAGCCTTTTTGAGCATTTTGGAATAGTGTTGGTCAGCTGCCAGTCAGCAGGGATCTCCCAGCCCTCTGAGCCCCGTGGTGGATGAGAGGTTACAGCCAGAGCATCCCCTGCTCCTCTCGAGCTCTGGGGTAAATCCCATCAGGCCCTATGCACTGCTGAATGTGTTTGCTTACTTACTTTAATAGAAGTTTTCCTCGAGTTTTTTTGTGAGCAAAGAGTTGTCCTGATGCATGGTGTGATAAACAAATCCAGCTCAGGAGGTGCCTGGATCCCAGAGAGCAGTGTTCACCTCCAGGATTGCTTTTCATTTGCCTCCTGTACTGATGACATGACAGTTGTAATCTCATTTTAAGTCAAATGTGGGTTCTTACTGCAATTGAGGTGATGAGAGAGTAACCCCAGATTTCTGTGCCTGTTGTACAGTGAGCTGCTTTGTACAGGTTTTAGACTGGACTTTGTTCCAGTCTGCCCATGGCAGGTGAAGTTGTGGCTCTGTCACAGGGCTGTAAGATAATACACAAGGGCTTTTTTGGGGTTTTGGGTGTTCTGGCTGAGGCTCTTGGAGGTCTTTGTCAGAGATGACCACTCTGATACCCAAGTCCTCAGCCTGGTGCATTTCCATTACTGGTTTCACATATCCATATTCCCTGCCAGTCAAAATGAACAAGAATTCTCCTGTTGGAAAGAAGCAGTAAGGTAATGCCAGGACACATTGTTCAGATATCCACAGATCTGTTTCCCACTGTAGCTAAAATGCACATGGAAAAAGAGGGGAATCATGATCAGGGATGATACAGCTGTATCAGACAGTAATGTATTTTCAATCAGTGTTTGGTACCAGAGCTCCAGATTAAGTGAGAAAGTCCAGGCAGTGCCTTGTACAAGACTGTGATTATCAGCAGGGTAACAAACCTCAGTGCAGGTATTTAATGATCATTATCATCTGCTGCAGTGCAGACAGTGGGAGGTATGAGAAATCAAAATAGTGTTTGTGTATGACCAAAAATGAGAAAAGTCTGTTCTTGCAGGGTACCCCAGTGACACCTGGGCAGTGGTGCTCAGCTTTGTAGGCTCACAGATTCCCCAGTGCTAAGCAAGAACTATCCCCATGTTTTGCTATACTTCCTAATTTTCCTTTCCTCATCCCACAGCAGGTACCA
This sequence comes from Buphagus erythrorhynchus, assembly GCA_013400855.1. Lineage (NCBI taxonomy): Eukaryota > Metazoa > Chordata > Aves > Passeriformes > Sturnidae > Buphagus > Buphagus erythrorhynchus. The sequence goes on along the minus strand of VZTT01046421.1, from coordinate 24,120 downwards.
AACCACTGTTATGATATTGAACATTTCCAAAACAGAAAAGCTGTAGCCTCAGGGACCAAAACCTGTACAATTGATGGCAACCTTCTACTGTGTCTGTTAGCAAACACTTCAGGATATGTAAAACTGTATGCCACAAGGCTTGGGAAGAGTACAGTGTGGCTTGGGACACTGGCACAAACATTTCTGCAAGCCAGGTGCCTTGGCTGGTTCTTAATACAGCACTGAAAGCTGTTCTTTTGCTTAAGATGGGAAAAAAGTATGTTTTGAAACACAATTTTTCGTGGTCTGTATTATGATTTCGTTTCTGTCTTTATTCACTTGAAAACTTAAAAAACAGAGAACACAAATTTGCCTTCTTGTTGTGGTTTCAGTTGAGAAGCTAGACATTACTGCAGGTAAATTCCTCCCCTGTCCTGGAGTTAGTCTCTGGTCAGAGTGGAGATACTTCACTGTGTCAGTGGGCATTAGTTTTATGGATGAAAGGAAGTCTGGTGTCAAGAATTGCAGAGGCTTTGTTGAAAACAAATGTTCCACAGCTGACTGATGGGGAAAAAAAGTGGGAATGGAAGAATATTCCAATATAAATTCATGATGCAAAGTGAAATTTAGTGATCTGGGTACTTGTGGCTAAAGCAAGGAGATTTCTTCTGCCTGGAATATTTATGGAGAGCCACTTGACTGCATTTATTTTGCAAAGCCTTGGACGTGGTACATGGCATCATGGATTGCCTGACATAACCAAACCACTTAGACTAGAATGCAATTACAACAGAAAGGGATTATAGGAAAAGTTTGTGGATTTCCAAATGGCTCTAACAAAGATGTTACACGTGCTGTGATGAAACTGCCTCCTTTCTGTGGAGCACAGTGAACTCGCATTTCAAGAGTTTCAATTTTTTTTAATCAAGTGCTTTAAAATCTTTATAATAGGAAAAGACTTCAAAGAGGAAAGATTAAAAAAGAAAAGTAAATAAAAAGGAAATAATATAATTAAGGTTTGACCCTGTAAATTGCTAACCTTCAAAGCTAATGCTGGAGAAGCACAATATTATTAGCAATAAAAAGAATTTGCTTTGCCCTTTTAAAATTACCATAAACCGATTGACTGAAATGGAATGATGTTAATATTTAAGAAGTAGGACACTAGATTCTATTATCTCAGAAACTCTGTCACCTGGTACACTCTGTAGTCCTGTTATCTAATTATTGTCCTTAAATTGCATTAGTGTGCCAGCAATTTGTCTGCTGCTGGAAAAGTAATTGACATTTGAGTTACTGCTTCATATTTGGGAGACTCACTAGGTGGTTCCAAAGAGCCCTCTTCTGTCAAAGCAGATTAGCTTAATTTTGCCTAAAAGAAAAGGGAAAGTCTGCATTTTTGAGTATGCCATTTACACAGCGCTCTTGTAATTTGGTATTAAAATTCAGGTTATGTATCACAGCTGATTGCCAAGAAAGAGGAGAGGGGGGAGAAGTGGCAAATTAATAAATGACACTTTTGCCTTCAAATGCACTTTAGTGCAGTCTGGTCCTTCAGAGAGTGTGCCAGAGGGGGCTGTGGTGGCAGGGGGCAGAGCAAATGCTGGGGTGCTGTGGGTCCAGGGGATGTTTGCTCCATGGGCTGTGGTCACTGCTCTGACCTCCAGGTCTTGGTCACTGCCTGGGCACAGCCCCGAGCCCTGGGCACAGCCCTGAGCCCTGGGCACAGCCCCCGAGCCCTGCGCACAGCCCTGAGCCCTGGGCACAGCCCCCGAGCCCTGCGCACAGCCCTGAGCCCTGGGCACAGCCCCCGAGCCCTGCGCACAGCCCTGAGCCCTGGGCACAGCCCCCGAGCCCTGCGCACAGCCCTGAGCCCTGGGCACAGCCCCCGAGCCCTGCGCACAGCCCTGAGCCCTGGGCACAGCCCCCGAGCCCTGCGCACAGCCCTGAGCCCTGGGCACAGCCCCCGAGCCCTGCGCACAGCCCTGAGCCCTGGGCACAGCCCCCGAGCCCTGCGCACAGCCCTGAGCCCTGGGCACAGCCCCCGAGCCCTGCGCACAGCCCTGAGCCCTGGGCACAGCCCCCGAGCCCTGCGCACAGCCCTGAGCCCTGGGCACAGCCCCCGAGCCCTGCGCACAGCCCTGAGCCCTGGGCACAGCCCCCGAGCCCTGCGCACAGCCCTGAGCCCTGGGCACAGCCCCCGAGCCCTGCGCACAGCCCTGAGCCCTGGGCACAGCCCCCGAGCCCTGCGCACAGCCCTGAGCCCTGGGCACAGCCCCCGAGCCCTGCGCACAGCCCTGAGCCCTGGGCACAGCCCCCGAGCCCTGCGCACAGCCCTGAGCCCTGGGCACAGCCCCCGAGCCCTGCGCACAGCCCTGAGCCCTGGGCACAGCCCCGAGCCCTGGGCACTCACAGACCTTCCCTGCCATTGGCAGGGGCTGAAATAATCCTGCACAATCCTGCTCTTCTGTAGAATTTCACTTTCCTGGTAGTGCTTGGAAGAAGAGCGCTTCCAAAATCCTTTTTATAGCATTTCTTTGATGAAAATTCAAAGGATAGTTGAAATTCCATGTAGCCTGGAAAGGGGAGGAGCAGCATCTATCCCAGCAATTGCCCTGCATGATTGCTTCCATGTTCACAAAGGTTTGGTTTCATGACTGTGCAATCCAAAGCTTGAAGCTTTCCAGACAAATGTAATTTGGGATCTAAAGTTGATTAGAGATGCATGATTACAAAATGTGCATAATGCTTTATGTGACAACTGGAATTAAATTTCAAATATATTTGAAATTAACATGAGAAATGTAGCTGTCTGCTAGTGGTGATAATTTTGCTAATATAATTTGTTTAGAGATTTTGCAGTTTATGTTTAGAAACAAGACAATTTTAAATCTCTTCAAAATATTTTTTTTCTGCAGGGCTGTTGCATAAACTAAAGTGCATTGCTTGTATTTATAAGATTGTGTCAATGCAATCCAAGTGAAGCATTTAGGAATGTTGGCTCAAACTGCAAACCTCACCTGAATTTCTCTTGAGAATATCTTTTAAAAAGATTTAAAGCACTGGTTACACATCTCTAGAGGTCTCTCTTGATATGTCTTTGGAATATTTCATTTTGCACTGACAAGAATCAGGATTGTCTCTGCTCTTGGTGGTTTACATAAATAATTGTGGTTTTCAGTCGTTATTATGATATTGTTAAGGCCTTTTGCAGATCATGTGAGTTGGTGGACCATTTTGCAGAAAATACACTTTATCTCTTTCATCTCAAAAAAACCACCAAAAAATTAAGAAAATGGGTAGAAAAATGTGAACTTGATTAAATTATCAGAGTACCAAAGGGTGCTGCAATCCTTTGTGGTAGTTTAATTCTTCATTTAAAAAATAGGTTTCAAACCCAAACATTTTGCCCAAAAAAGTATCTGAAAAGAAAGGAAGCTTTGAACAAAATATTTGAGTTGATTCTGCAGTCAAAGTGGTGAGGGATGAAAGTTTGTAGAGTGAGAAAGGCAACATCCATTGTAAAGAAATTCTGAAAGTGAAGTGTTCCAGAAGAACAATTGCTGCCTGTGCAATGTCCTTGATGTGAATAATGTGCTGCTGGAACTGGACTGTCTGCAGAGCACAACCTGCCCATTTCTGGACTGCTTTTTCCTTTATCTGAAATGACCCCAGTGTTATTATTTCCCAGAAAATTAATTTCTGCATTTTTATAAATTTGGTGCTGTCATAATTTGAGGGAGTGAGGAAGAAGGAGGCTCTGCTCTGGCTCTGCTTTCCAGACTAAGACTGCACCTGGAGGGGGACAGGTGAGGGCAGTGACCACTGGGGTGACACTGGCAGAGCACTCAGAGCCCCCTGAGTCAAATGCTGAGCATTATTTCAGTCTAGAATTCTAATAGTACCAGTAATGAGGCAACTTTACTATTAAACCAGGGAAAGAAAAATAACCTTTTCTGCCCGAAGAAGGATGTGTTGGAAAGGTCAGAGCTGTTCCTGGAGGCAGCCAGGGGCTGGTGGCAATAATGGGAATGCAAAGTTCTTGAAAGGCACTAAAAGTGGAAGTTTTCAGCAGGACAAAGGACACTGCAGAAGGAGCTGTAATTTCCTAGATTTGGATTCTTGCTTATAATGCTGTTAGTTAGGTAAGGCCAGGCTTTTAAAGAGCTTGGGACCAGAATTTCATATTCTCAACCTACACAGCAGCTGCTAGGTTTTCAAAATAGCTCAACTCCTCACAGTTCCTGTTCTGAGAGGCACCAAGCTCTTAGCAAAGTCTGGCTCCCATTTGGGTGCCAAAAAGAGATCTGAACTCTCTGAAAATCTGACTCTCATGAAAATCTGTGAGTACACTGATTTTGTGGGGGAAAAAGGAATAAAATAAAGATCCATCAACGGGATATGAAAATGAGTTACAGCAGTATATTTATTTTGTAGTAATTAACTTCTTGCCATGATTGTCATAGTACTCTGATAACCCTGAGTCTTGTTCTCTGAATAGCTGGTAAAGGACTACATATATTTAAAAAGGTGATCTGTCTAATTATTTCTAAATCTCTCATTAATGTCCCTCTCTTCTTTACATTCCTGGTGCCTTTTGTTGTTGTTGTTGTTGTTGTTGTTGTTGTTGTTTTGTTTTGTTTTGTTTTGTTTTTGGAGGCACACAGAGCTATGATCATAAGGACTTTTCCTCTAAAGTTTAATTCAGACAGAGACAACTGCATGTAGGATGAATATTTAATGCAAGTATGATGCCAACAATAGATGCAAACAATTCTAGTTTAGACAAATACTTCTTGAGAGTCTGTTGTCTCCCTTGCCTTTTAAATAGGAAAAATTGAACTTCAGTAGATGAGAAGAGGGAAATTTGCTTTAACATTACCTAGAGGGAACTGAAAGAAAAGGAACTGCTAGAAAAACTCGTGTCTTCACAGTGTTAACATAATTCAAATGTAAAATGTTACACCAGTGTTTTTTCTGGAGTGGAGCTGGTTTCCAGTAATGTGTGGGGATTCAAATCTGTGTTTAATAACATGGATAACTGGGTAACACCAGAAAGGGAAAGCAGTTGTTGGATCTAGAGATCTCTAAAATGTGCTTCTCACATATGCAAGAATGCTGTCCTACAATACAGTTTTACATTTTCCTTCTTTCCAAACACAGTTCCTGCAGCATTTTTGTAAACTTTTCTGTGGCATCATCCCCTTGGAGATAATGGTTTCCAGTGACCTGTGTGGTACAAAGAGATAAAATAAGACTTGCCATGAACGTTAGATTTCCCAATTCCCAGTCTGTACAATTCTGTGCATGTTTCATCATGGAATGAATGCCACTGTATCCTGCAGGATATATGCAATAAATGTATATGTGCAAAGGTCCTGGCCCATTCATCTGTGGGTGCTGTAGAGGTACCTACACATGACTGTGTGCATGTATGAAACACCTCCTGGAAGGAGGAGAAAGCTGAGAGCAAGTTCACTGCCTGCAAGAAAACTTTGCTTCTTTTTTTTTTTTTTTTTCTGTCTTCCCCTTTTGTAGCATCTTAATTCAAGTAAAAATACTAGGAAAGCAAGTTGTGCAGCAGATGTATGAGCCAATGCATTACTTTAATGCCAGCTTGTCAGTCGAGCTGCACTGTGCTGTTTTTAGCATTAGCTCCATTAATGTGAATGTTATGTCACTGGATGTGTGTTGTGTTCTGTGTGTTGGGCTTGGTAGCAGGAAAAGAGAGAATGCAATCCAACATGATTTCTTCTTTCTCCTCTTCTGAAACCATCTTTGGGTGTGTTGGAGTCTTGGCTGTATTCCTCTCCCTGTGGATCTGCAGGCATTGCAGAAGGCAGAGCTGTGGTTTCCCTGCACTGACCCAGGAGTGAGCCTTGAATTAACTTTGCTCTCTTGATGCCTTGTCAGGCTACCTGAAAACACAGGCCAGACAAAATTAAGAGAATAAAAAGCATTTATATTTATTGAAGGGCCTTCAGGTGCATTTAGGGCAGACAGAGCCCCCCAGGGGCTACACCCAAAATGGACAATGGGTCACAGGATTTCACACTTTGATAAGTTTGGGCCATTTGCAGATTGGGGTTAATTTTCCAATTACAGCTGAAGGTAATGAAGTCATTTACCCCAAGTTTGCTCCCCCAACTCACTTTTATTTACATTTCTCAGGGCCTGATGCAGTGAGGTGTCCTTGATTCCCAGCCTGGAGAGGAATTGTTGTGTCTGCCCAGAATGGGAAAGCAGCAGCTCACACTGTGTATGGAGTTTAGAGTTATACACTAAAGAACTGCAGGATTACAAATACATGCAAACCATCAAAGCTGAAATGCTGAGGCATTTCTGAGCAGGAGGATGCCATTGCCATGGTGAGAGCTGTGTTTGCTGCCCAGGTTTATCTCCAGCCCCAGGGCAGCTGGCAGCCCTGGGCTCCTCTGCTCTGCAGCCACCAAACCTGCACACTCTGGTGGCAGCATCCAGGCAAGGGACAAGCAGAACCTGAAACATCCTCTGCCTCTGCCTGAGTGACTCAGAGCTTGGCTGAACTGAGCCCAAGGCTGACCTTAACATTTTCTCTAGTCGAAGTTACAGAGCAAATTTCCATGACATTATCTACAGAGGAATTTAGATAATATGTAACTTCCTTTCTTTTTTATTTCCCAACTATTTTTAAAAGCAGTAGTGGCATCTTTTTGCCTTTTACACGGACTTACTCATGCAAAATGAATATTTTTTAGAATAAGTGCCAGAAGGCAAAAATTGTTATCTTTGAATTGAGCTGTTTTAAAGAAAGTCACCTTGAAAATGTATTTATTTATGAAACTTTTATGTCTGTAGGCTTGCGTGAGTGGACATCTAAATGTAGCACAGAGCTGCTGTTGCAGAGCAGCACCTATAAAACCATAGGCAGTTCTATTCAACTGAATTAACAATCAAAAAAATGTCAAAAGCACTACATGGTCTGCCAGAATTAAAATATACAAATAATTAGTCAGATTTGGATTTTTAGGACAAGCAGCGTAGCTTAACTTGAAAAATAAAATCAGAAACACTAATTTTGATGGAATAAATATGCAGATGTTATGAAATGTGCTTAATGGCTGAAGTGTGAGCACAGTGGTGATTTCTGAGTGCTCAGAGATCCCAGTGAGTCTTTGGAGGGTTTAACAGTTGAAGTGAGGAATGTTTCTTCTTCTGAGACATCTGGATGCAAGTTTCTAGTGCTGTTCACTTTGTCTTATCCAAAATCATAATTTTTATGTCTCTGATGAAAAAATTGAAAGACAAGAGGATGAAAATGAAACATAATTATTTCAAAAATGTTTTCTACTATGTTTTAATTTTTCTGGTGCCATTGGCAAATGTGTTTTCCTCCTTATCCTGTTTCTGTTTCTCATGTAATTTTTTAGGGATTTGCCTTTTAGCCATGTTGGCTTTATGTAATTGATCCAAGAGCTGAATTGTCTGTTAGTCAAACGTGAGTTAAAATGGAATTTTTTTCCTTTTTCTTTTTTTTTAGTATGACATTTTTCTAAGTATACTCTTGCCTTGCACTTACCAAGCAGAAAGATCTGGAAATGGAATTTCATTCTCACTGTGCTCTCACTGGAGTTTCACTGATGCTTTGCTTAAAGGAATTGGGGCAGTGTGGTCATTTGATGTAGTGACAGAGAGAGAATCAGGGAGAAAACTGAGAATTTTGGAATACAGGTGGGGAAGAAAAATCTGAATATTCAGCATTTCCGTGTGCAGGCTGCCAATCCTGATGCTTTTGGGGGAAATGTTTGTTCCCTGCTCTCTCTTTCCCCGTTGCCATAATAAATAAATCCTGGCTTTGGGAGTTCAGGAGGCTCCTCTCAGAGCTATGGTCGTGTTCACAGATTAACAAAAATTGTGATAAGCACAAAAAAAAAAATATATCCTTGTCTTGGTTTAGAAAGGACAGGATTGTGTGGGGCTGGCAGTGGGAAGCACACACACTTTCTGATTAACCTGTGTACACTTGGGGGTGGAAATCATAAAGACTTTTCAGTCTTAGAGCTGACAAATAGGGGTTTCTTTTTTAATGTCCCTTCCAGTGACAATTCCCCTGTCTTGCAGCCCCAGACCTTTGCTCTCTCTGAGTCTCTGTTCCTTTGCCAGCAATGCTCCTGGGCCCATCCACTCACCGAGTTTTGGGCAGCTTGGATTAGATTCTGATTCATCTTCTGGTGATTCCTCACAGTAATTGTTTGATTCGGGCTGCTGGATGTTCTCTTTGATTTGTCATTTCGAGGTAAACGAGCAGGGAGCCTTCTGGAGGGCTGAAGTGGAGCACAGTCCTTGGGTTTCCATCTCTTGGGGTGGTAATGGGTGTTTCCATCTCTTGGGGTGGTTTATGTGTGTGTGTTTCCATCTCTTGGGGTGGTTGATGTGTGTTTGCATCTCTTGGGGTGGTTGATGTGTGTGTGTTTCCATCTCTTGGGGTGGTTGATGTGTGTTTCCATCTCTTGGGGTGGTTGATGTGTGTGTGTTTCCATCTCTTGGGGTGGTTGATGTGTGTTTGTATCCCATGAGGATTCTGCAGCTGGGCAGGGTTGGGCACTTGGCAGCCTCTGAGGAGCTGAGCCTCCTGGCTGGGCTGCCCCCAGGAGGATCTGCTGCTCCTGCTGGGACACACATTCCAGGTGATGTGCCCAAGGATTCCTGACCCTGGTTCTTCAGTGTAATGAGTGTCCCACACTGAACTGCTGGGCCTAATCTAGGGTTTTGTCTTTGAGTGATACTCACTTTTGAATTCTCTTTCCAAACACTGTTCAAGATCTTCCAGGTTCAGGCTTTCAGGTAAAGGCTCTGAGAATGTAAATTCCCTTCTTACCCTGAAGTGCTCCCAGGCCAGGAATGAGAAACAGAAAAGGCACAACAGCACTGGGAAGTTGTTTCCTGCCTGAAGTCATACACAGCCCGTGGCAAAAGGATGAAGTAGTAACCATTTCTCAAAATAATTCCCTTAATATAATTTTTTTCTTGGATATTTCCCTACTTTATGTTTGTCTGATAGTTCAAATAGGCTTTTTGTTTTTCCTGTATTTCTGAAGCTCTGTTTTCGTGATGTGTTTAATGGGAATGACTTATTTGGAAGTTAATTTGAATTATGGCTTAATAGGATAAAGAGCATGTTTAACAATTTATAAGTATGAAAATTGGAACTGTGCATTTGGCCTGCCTGCCGTGCTGGGGAGGGGATGCACACACAGGATTTTTGTGACTAGTGGTAAAATGCTGGAGGATGCTTTTATATTCCTGTGGGTTCTCTGAGGTCTGTAAACAAAATCTATATGATAGAAACAATGTTGTTTTTGCAATAAGCTTCAAAATTGTGGGTTTTTTTCTTTTCATTTATTGCTCAGTCATGATTATCAAACCAACAAGAACATGTTTCCCCACAGTTGTATAAAATAACCACATATATCATATAGTTGTTTAATGACAGAATACTTTAAAGTTTTTTTTTTTTCCAAGAAGGAAAGTAATTTTCAGGTCTTTAGAGAATGAAACTAGAGTATTTTAGAAAAACAGGAAGCTGAGAAGAGTGCTAATGGCAGAAAATAGCTTTCTCTGGGTGCTGGGTTAAGAAATTGAGAAGTTCTGAACTCCAGAGATTGCTGAGATGTGGCATTTAGGAGCAGAAGGAGAAGAAATTTTCTGAGAAGAAATTTGAGGTAGCCAAAATTCATAGTTAAAAGTGTTGGGATAAGATTTTAAATCCAGAGCCTCATTTGGGAGCTCTCTCTGAAAATGTTCTGATTCATGCAGCAAGGAAAAGAAAATTTCTAGTCTAGATAAATGCTTGAGAAGGTGGTAGAAGACTTCAAATATAGATTTTACTGAAACAAAAATAAACTATTTTTCTTACACTTCTGTCTTTTTGTATTCAAAGAAGAATCCAGGCCTTGATTGCTTCTTCAATTTGACTTGGAGGGATTATAGTCTCCTAAATGTGCCATGCTTTGTCCAGGGCTCCAATGGCTCTGTTCATTCCCAAGTAATTTCAAAGGGAAATTCTAGATGGTGGTCAAATATAATATGTGGAAATCATCTTGAGGAAAGAGATGGATAAAAGAACCAGCTAAGTACTGAATATGGAAATGAAGTCCCTCTCTGATCACTAGGGAAAGACTCCAGCCTGTAACTGTGGGAATTCAAAGCTCCAGCAAAAGAAGGCAGAACTGCAATATGTTCTGAAGGGAGTGCTGGAATTCAAAGCTTACAGAGTGAGCAAGAACTACCCCTCCAAAAAACATCGAGAAAATCTCTCATTCTGTTCACACCAGATTGAGACTGGAAATAATGCAGTTCATCTCATCAGTGCCATTTTGTTACCTTCAGCTCTGTGTTCCATATCCTAGGCTAATAAAGCTGTTCCTTTGTATTCTTTTTTTCATTAAAGAATTTACTGAGGACCAAAGTGGTCATTTCACATGGACAGCAGAATAATTTCAAACACTAAGAAGAAAAATTGCACACAATTTTTTGCTCATTTCTTTGGGAACTGGAAGTGCTGTGTGAATTGTTTCCAGCACTGCCCAAGGGGGGGCCTGGGACAGACCATGGAGGCACTTGCTGGATTTAAAAGGCTTATTTGTGGAATTAGAGCTGAGATATGAAAAATGGCTCAGTGAAGAATTGGTGCCTGCTCCAGGGTTATAAAAGAAATTCCTTGTTTCCTTTGAGTAATGGCTGGAAGCAGGAGGGGAGGGTTGCAGCCTGTTGTTCTCAGGTGATGGCTCTGGTGGGATGGAGGAGCCTGTGTGCTCCATGAGCTCTGGGAAGGGGCGAGGAGGAGGAGGAGGAGGGGCAGGGATGATGCACGGCCGGGTTTGTGTTTCCAGCAGCCCCTCGGTTTCTGTGAGACCTGGCAGTGAGCTCCAGGGGCTGTTCATGGTCCTTGGCACCAGGGAAAGCCAGTTTTGCAGGGTTTGGGAGCAGGTAGTGTCCTTAAGGGGAAGGGAGTGAATCTTTTTTTGTAAATAAAAAAATAAAAATGCAGCTTGTTAATTGAGTGTGAGGGGGAAATAGCATAAAAAGAGAAAAATGAAATATCTTGTACTTTATTTTTGGTAATGCTTGGTGTCAAGAATTTTTCTTCTGCAGTAGTAAACCAGTGTAACTTACATTTCCATTCTCTATGATTCCAAACACATGGGAAATTTGAAAATTGCTATATTAAAAGCTTTTAGCCATGCAGAAGTGGAGGTTTTTAACATGTGGTTTCAGTTCTTCAGACCCTTGTGTCAGTTCCACACACACGTTTGGGTGGGATCTGTATATCAGTTACACATTCTAAGACTGTAATTACAAGTTTGGGAATTCTCATAGTGGATACATAAACCACCAGTTTAGTTCTGCATAGGAAATTCTGAGCCAAGCATACCCGAGGGGCTGTGGTTTGTGTTTGCTCATCCAGCCCTGCAGTTCCACACATAGGCTGGTGTGCCTACCTGCAAATTTACCTGGTGGAAACACAGAATGCTCTGGCCACTGCCTGTATTTTAACAGGCTGTAGCACTGCACTTTGCAACAGCTTCCCAGTGCTTCCCTGTTTCCTTTGTCCAACTCCACCAAATGACTTGGTATCCTTATTTACTCCATTCAAAATGACTGTGACCTGGTCCTGAGCCCTTTGGTGGGGATGCTGTGCTTGGGCTGACCAGCACCCAGTCATGGAGTTAATTCTCTCTCAGTGGGACAGAAACACATGGGAAGCCTTTTCCTCTGTGCCCCAAATGCTGCAGTGAGGTCATTTGCTGTCCCCAGTGAGGTCATCTGCTGTCCCCAGTGAGGTCATTTGCTGTCCCCAGTGAGGTCATTTGCTGTCCCCAGTGCTGAGCAGAGGAAGGATAAAGGGAATGTTCCCTGCACTGCTGCTGCATGGGGAGAGTCTCTGCAAGGGGTGACAGGAGCATGTGGTGATGGAGTAGCATCCATCCCAAAAATGTCAGGATTCTGGGCAGGGAGGATTGTGCTGTGTCCCCAAATCCCTCTGAGGCTCAGTGGTGTCATCAGCTGCATCTTTGCTGGAAGAAAATCCAAGTGAAATTCGAGTTTTTTTATACCTTGCAGAAGGTGCAGAGTGGAAGCCTGTGAGGTTTGCTTAACTGGGGATGTTCCTCATACAAATGTTAGGACTGTTCATCAAGACAACTTAAATAAAATCTCTGAGGCAGTTAATTTTAAGAAAAATGAAAGTAAAATAACCAAAGGATAACAGTCATTAATGAACCTTTGGCTTTATGAATTACTTGCAGTGTTTTAGTAGATTGGGAGCTGTTCACTGGGAAAAAACCCTACTTGCCATTATTTGCCCCAAATGCATTTTGCTTCTGGTCCCTGTGTAGTTGTTTAAATCAAATGCATTTGTTTACAAAATAATACAATTTAATACAAAATAATACTTATTTCATAAGTCTGAGTAATAGTGCTGAATTCAAGAAGTTGGAGAAGAAATTATGATGTTTTCTGCTTTTATTATGTGACTTTAGTTTATTTTCTTTCTTCCCCCCTCTCCAGTTTGAGATAAAACATGAGCTGTGAGGTGACTTACCTGCATATGACTTCACCCATGGTTTGTCTTCTTTTAGTGACCCAAACCTGACCATTTATTATTGTTTCAATCATAATTTTGGTCCCCTTGAAATCAGTTATTAATGTAACACTGCACTGTCTGCTCAGACACTCCTGAAGTGCAGAATGGGAACTGAAGCTTCTTCCTCTGAGATACCTTGGCTGCTATTTTTCTGTAGCTCTTCTCTTACCACATTCTCTTACTATCTTCTCTACCTAATCAGTACCTCACTGAAGTGTTATTATACTAAACATGTCTATTTTTAATATATTAGCAGGCAAACTTTTCAAGCTTCTTCAGAGCTTTAAAAACGTTGTGCCTTTGAACTACTTCTGCCACAGTAGTTTTAATGAAGCTACAGAGAACAGGGACCACAATTCCTTTAAACTTCAGCATTTCTTGACAGAATGGAAAGATGAATAGATGAAATCCCTTGGAGGCCATGGAACTTTTTCCATTAATTGTAATGATTTTGGATAGAAACCACAGAAAGAGAAGAAATGAGTGTAACAGCATATATAATTGGATGTATAAAGGGATGCTAGTAGGAGTTCTGTGAAAAATTCTTTCTCTCAGGAGCAAAGGGGCTGTGATGGGATGCCTGATCCCTGGGCAAACAGCACGGTGCAGTTGCAGTGTGGAAGTATTGCTTTTCAGAATATTTTTACAAACAGACCCTGTAAAATTTGTGTTGATGAAAGCCCTTTGAAATTGTGTTGCATTGTGCCAGGGAAGAAGTATGGCAAAACTTTTTTTATTACTCCTAGAGATATCAGCATATTAATTGGCATTATCCAGCAACAGGAAAAAATGCTTTGTATGAGGAAATAATACTGGAATTTTAGGTAATGCTTTTGTATTTGGTCTTTGACAAATCCCATTGAATATTTTTGTATTACTGATGGGCTGATATACTTATGGAATAGACAAAAACCTATTTTTCCTCTTCTATTAATAACTTGCATAATTAGGAAAATAAAATAAATATTTTAGGATGGCTTGAAGGCCAATTTCAATTTGGTTCTCTGCATCAGAGTGGGCACTATTAGCCTGGGTGCAGACTAATCCTAGAAGAGTTGCTAATTAGTCTCACTGAACTCACAGCTACTAAGAGTGTGGTTTACAGTGTTTTGATGAATTAAAATCAGTGTTGGTAACAGGATATAAACTCATGCCACAAAGCCAGGAGCTGACAGCCATTTGCTGCTCTTAGTGTGTGTTCTATCTTGTCTGTTTTGTGTCAGGGTGTTTCTTACTGACCTTCCAGAGATGTTAAAACAAAGGGGATAAGCACATACTGTGGCTTTTCTGCAATTGTAATATTTTTTTGGCCAGTGGTTCAGTTCATTACATGTCACTATCACAGGATTACTCTGTCCCTTTTGATACCAGGCAAAGAATAAATGTAAAATGTATCAGGCAGAACCATTGAACCAGGTCTGTAGTCTTTGGCCAGTGGTGCTGAAAGATAAAGTGCTATGTTTACAATCCCAATTTAAAAAGTTTATTGAAGTTACAGGGGAATTGCAGTGATTTCAGTACATTGGTTTGAGTGAAAACTGAGACTCTTACTTAGGACAAAAAAAATACAGGCTTAAAACAGTGCTAGGAATGATATTTTGAAACTTGTGGGCAATATTTTAAATAGGAATCACCCTCTTGCACAGTTACCCCAGGGCACTCCTGATAGTGCATGAGACTAAAAACTGTTTGCATTTGAGACAAAATCTAATTTGTAATTCCTGTGCATAACACAAGGCCAAGCCATCAGGAATTGTTTCTGAAGTGACTTGAACATGGAAACTGTGGTTGTGATTAATAGATGGCTCCAGGCTATTTTAGTGTAACTGTGACTGTGCTATAAACAGGATTGGGAAAAAATGATTACCTTTAATAGGGTAGCAGCTGTAAGGCTGCCTTTATATTAAGTGACTTAATGAATACTGATCTTGAAGCAATAAATCAAAATGCAAACAATCTACTCTAATCAAGTAAGCAGAATATTTCAGATACCTAAATTACATTAAATGAACACTTCAATCAAGGTCCGTAGCTGCACGTGTTCTTATGTTTAATCTAGTTACTGTTGGTGTAGCATCACTTTTAGGATATATGGATTTAACACACACTTGTTTGTTCTTTCTTTGGATTTTGTTTGTTTGACATGAAATTGCTTGCAGAATAATTAATAATCCCTAGTAAATCCTGCTACTGAAGGGTTTTCTTCTAAAGAGTGATCAATGAGGTTATTGTGAAAGGTGTTGCAGCAGTTTCTTCAGGTAGGTGTAGCTCTGTCTAAATGTCTGCATTTACAAATTTATTTGGTGGAAATACATGTGAGGACACTGCATATGTGTGTGTGTGTGCCAGGCCTGTGCACACCCAGGGCATGGCGGCAGCTCCCACCAGAAATAAATAAAATAATAGGGCAGAAATAAACAGTGGCAGTGCCATCGTTTGCTGGCAAACCAATATCTGTGCTCACACTGTAAATACACCATATGGAAAGTAAAAGGAAATGACATTTTGTCTGCTGAGGTTCTGATTCTGGGTATGTTTGTCACAGCTCCAGTGCAGGTCCTGACCCTACAGACACCCCTGTGCATATAAAATAGGGGAGTTTCTGCAAAAAATTTGCAATGCAAAGTCAGAAGTCTCTTTGCAAAGTGTTGTTTAGTAAATATTTGTCCACCTTGGCTTTTAGTTTATTTACTGACCAAATTCCACAGCTGCAGGCCAGAGGGATACAATGGTCCAGAGGGGCACTTGTATTTTTGTTCAGGCATTGCCTGAAAATCCCCCACTGAAGAATTAATAACTACCTGTTATCTTTTCTTGATTTATACTTAGAGTTTGTTGGTTCTATTTGTTTGCTTGGGATTTTTGTGTGGATTTTGTTTTGGGTTTTTAGAAGAGGAAAATAATACCTATGAGGCATCTGTACCTGATTAAAATATTTAGAGGTCCTCAGTATTTGATTCTTCCCTTGATTTTGGGAACAGATTGCTGGTTTTGCCTCAAGAATCATTCATCTCTGGTTCTTGGTGTCTCTAGTTTTGTCTGGGATCAGAAAGGTGCAGTTCATCTGCTGCTTGATAGTTTCTCAGCAGCAACCTAGAGTCAGAACAGCAGAAGTGGGGGGAAAAAATTTTTTAAAAATCCATTTTGTAGGCAGCTTGTCAGGGCTGTGAGTAGCTGGTGAAGGTCTGCATGGTCTGCCAGCAGGGTAAGGAGGATGGAAATGCAAGAGCTGGGCTGTGCCTGGACTGATGGACCAGGAGCAGGGGGTGTTGGAGCCCCAGGGTGTGATTGCACCAGGCAGCTGCACAGGCTGCATGCAGGAAACCTTCAGGAAGAAATGCAGAACAGCTACTTGTGCATTAGGCAAGCACAGATCTTAAGCCTGGGCTCCTGACAATTACCTACTGAGGTCTTGGCTGGCTGGGTTTGCTGAGACACCTTTTTATTGGCCCAAAAGTAAGAATAAATGGTATCAGCTAAAACTGGTACAACCTTTATGGCTGTGTTTGTCCCTAAATGCAGCACTTCCACGAGATGCCCTTGTGTAGATGGGTGGATAGATGTCAGGGGTTGGCACTCAGTGTATTTCATTAAAAACAACCTGAAGAGAACAGTGGAGCTGCTCTGAACTGCTTTTCCTGTGTATCCAGCCCTACAGATACTAAGCAGTAGAAAGCACAAGGGAACTTGAGGCTTTCTGCTTTGTTTTGAAAAAGAATTGTTGCTGGTTTTTTTCCTGTTGTTCCAGTGCCAAGGCACCAGCACAAAGCCTGTCAGAGTTCAAGCAGCATCTGGATGATGCTCTCAGCCATAGGAGTTTGTTTTGGGAAGATCTGCAAGGAGCAGGGACTTGGACACAGTGATCTTTGTGTGGGTCCCTTTTTATTCTGTTCTCTGCTTCTAGTTAAAACTATTTACACCAAGGGTTCAGGCTGTGATTTACATCATACTTTGTACTAAAAAACTGATAGATAACTTTGTTCTGGGATCCTCAGTTCTCCAGACTGCAATTCTGGTTAACCCAAACTGGAGGCCAGGATAAAAGTATCCACTAAAATTGCCCCAGCTTTTTTAGCTTTCATTTGTGTTAAATAAAACATGCAGCTGTCAGTCACAACTTGCAGTACTGTAAACTCTGGGAGTCCCTTTCATGTCACTTCTGAATGTTGCTTATGCCACTTGAAAGAAGAACAAGAGCTGTTTTAGTGCCTTTAAACAGCTGTTTCTGCAGAGCCCAGAGCCAGCCCTAAGCAGTTAATAGTGCAGGGAGTTGTTCCTGTGGAGCCTCTCAGTTTCTGGGCAGTGATGTTGATGTTCCTGCAGCTGCAGGGAGCTTTTATAGCCAATCTGGGCAGCTGCAAAGGGCCACAGCTTGGAGACTGCCATGAAAAGTGCCTGTGTTTGTAAGAGCTGCACATCCTTCATGCTCTCATGATGGAATTCCCCCTGACAGAAAACACAGGCCAAAAGTTAAAGATGTTACCATAGGAGGGGATGTAGGTTAAAGTGCCTTTGTATTTGTTAATCCTTTTATTCTCTCCAAATTAAAGTCCATCTTAAAAATCAAACAGTAGGTCACTTACTGGAGTTGCTTCACTTTTGTGGTTTTTATGATCAGAAGTCACACATCTCTTGCCAACATGATCTCCAAGGTGTTTCAGCATAGTGAAGTTACCTGTTTATTTGAGTAATGCCTCCTAAAATGAATCCCTTGAAAAGTGTCCTGTGGCACAAATGTTGGCTATTTGCTGCTGCTCCCAGGGGAAGGACTGGCATGATAATGGTGAAAATAATCCTGAGAAGGGACAACTTCTTCATGTCTAGGGGCTGGTGCTCATTTTCAGTTTTACCCTAAAAGAGAGGCAAAGTCCTAGGTATGTACAGAGATCCCACCAGCAAACAAACTTTAGCTGGTGCTGTGAAGACCTCTCCATTTCAGAAAGTGGAGTCCTGTGATAAATCAATGTTAAATGAACATTGCCAAATGAGGAGCTGCATTTTTTGGTGGCTGTGCTGGCTGGGGGAGCTGTGTACCCACAGCTCTGTCTCAGTCCTGTGCTCCTGCATCTCAGATAAATGAGCATCATTAATTGCTTTCAGTAAGGTGGGATTTTTGCTAGTGATTTGTCCAAAAGATACATTTGCTTCTAAATTGTGGGGATTTTTAAACTTGATGGTGTGTAGAGTGCCTTTTTTTCTAACTCTCTCAAAGAATGGCTGAGGGGAGCAAGTTAGGGAAGGTTTGACAAATTTGTAGCATTGCTGTAATTACTTGTCAGACCAAGTTATTGAATGGGATTGTGAAGATGGGGTTTGGGTTTTTTGTATTTTACGCTTTTGTATTTTCTACTGGCTGCATTGAAAATGGTAATTTCTGTTGGATTTTAATATTTGAAATTTTAAAAATCCCATCTTTTCTCAAGTAACCTCTTTGTGAGAGTGGGGAGAGAAGTTCTCAGAGGAGCAGTTTGTGGTCCCTTAATGGGAAATGCTTGCACTTAGGTTGGAACTATATTAAAAAGGGTCCTTTTCCTCATGACTTCTCAAGCCTGGTTCAGAGAATCTGTACAGAAGGAAGGATATGCCTCTCAGAGCAAAAATCACCTGCTGAGTTAAAAATGTTTGTTTTGTTTTATTAATTATTTTTTTTCAGCCATTCCTTCATTGTTTTAAAAAATCTGCATTGAAATGATAGCAAATGGAAAACTAAAATGCTGGAAACACGATGGGAACAGATGCTGACCTTCAGTCCCTCTGAATGCATGGCTTCCCAAGTCATCCTGGAAGTTTCTCCTGAACAGTAAACCCTGTGTTCTCTGTCTTGGGTTCCCATTTGTTCTGTCTCAGTTTCCCAGTGCACTGGGGGTGAGAGGAGTCTGTGTGCCTGGCAGGATGCTTTAATAAATCAAACAAATCTGGTTTTCTATAATTATAAACCAAATAATTTTTACTGATTCATGCAAACTTCAGAGATTCTTTTCCTCTGAAGGAAAGAGAACTTAATGAAAATACATAATTTGGCAGTGAAGATGTTTTCTGCTCTCACCTCTCTCTTATTTTTTTTCCTTATTCTAGCAGTTTTAGAAAGTGTAAGGTTGGGGTACTGATTAGCCTGGCAGCAAAAGGGGTAATGGTTTCTTTCTGAATGTGTGAGAAGGTGGGAAATAATGCAACCAGAAAAGCAGCTTGAAGCAATTAGGTGAGTTAGTCTGGAATAAAAGGCTGCAAGTGTTCTCCTTCAGGAACACATGATTTCTGGAACAAGTTACAGATTGAAAACAGACCCCAGGAGATTTTCACTTCCATTATTGTTCACCTGTGCATCCAAGGAGCTCATAAAAATACTGTTTCTGGAAGGGAATCTCACTTCAGTACTATATCAATATACATGCACCTTGATAGAAATAGCACTCTGTGCATAACATATTAAATAATTTAGGTACTTTAAGCAAACTTGTTTATCTGAAAACTAAGTAGGTTTGCAGATTGGTGTCACAAGGCATTGAAGAAATAGCATCAAGCAACTTGCTTTATTCTAATAGTAATTTTATTTTTAACTTGGCACAAATGGATATGGGAAATTGAAAATGTTACAGCTACCACATCTCTTTCCTCTCCCATCTTCTCTTGAATCATATATGAAATTTTAAACATACATTTTCTACACATATGTATGTACCTGTTAAAATGGTAAAAGTTGAAACTAGAATGGTAACATGAACAGTGACTAGTTACAAATTTCTTAGGCTGAGTTTTGGAGTCACAGTCATTTGCTTAGGCTGAATTGTAATTGTTCATCTTGTAATGAAAGACCTTTTTTCCTTCACTCCAACCATATTTATTCATTTCAAGACTATTCCAAAGTGCTTTGTTATGTCGATTTGGTGGAGTTTGTTCTATCTATATATCTTTTCTAATATTTTCTAAGCCATTGTTTCATGTGCTCTGTAGGAGGTATTGGAAAAATCACTGAGTCCTTACAAATTAAAATTGTATTTGGTTGCAAGACCAGTGCCCTGAGGAAAAGGCTGCACTGAGATCTGACTAGACCTTGTCAGAACACCAGAAAATTCTACAGAGTGGTGTCTTTCCATAAGTTTTTGATGACAGCAAAAGTTTTGTATTTTTTTAGGCACCAAAGTTGATGAATTACAAGTACATTCAGAGGAAATCCAGACTTTGTCATTGTGAGAGTTTCTGTACTGTGGGGTTAGTGATAGCTCCACTTCATTCATGACTCTCAGCACGAGGACTCTCAAATTTTACTGTGCTTCAGAGGAAGCATTCATTCCCCAACAATAACCAGAGCTGGCTTGAGCCCACAGCCCCAGCAAGTGCAGATTTTAAATCTGTGTTGGTTTTACCTCCTAGAGGAGATGGGGGTGAAGGTGAGAAGCTGATTAACCCAAAGGCTACAAATGGAGGTGTTGGTATCTTGTTTATCCTTGGTTATTACAGAGAACTGCTGTGTAGGTGATAAAGAGGAAATCAGGGTGGAACTCACAACCAATATATACCTAAAATCCTTATTTTATACACTCACCTCACAGTTACAAGGAGCCAAACCCAAACACACAAACAGGATCTGTCAAAGCAAAGAGGACAGAGGCACTGGTTTGATTTGCTTAGCTCAGTCAGGACTGTAAATACAGCAGAACTCTGACCTAAAATCAGCCTGACTCCAGAAGTGGGTGCAGGTTGTGCCCCACCTCNGTCAAGCTGCATTAATCACTTTGTTGCAATTTGAAATGTAAATTAATGTCACATGTAACCTTCTAACTATTTGTGTTTCTTACTGGCTTGAAATAATTTGCTGTGGCATTTGGGTGTATGGAAATAAAAGTCTTTTAAATGCCATGAAATGATACACTGATGAAATACTGTTTAATGGTAGTTTTAAATGATTTGGTGTTGATGTTTAGGGATGTATTTGTGGATGTAGGTAGATTATAAAATAGTTCAACACAACGTGAATGAAAGGGAGAATGTTATTCTTCTTGATACCTACTGCTTTTATAGTTAACTTACATCTTGTTTACCACTTCAGTACAAAGAAAATGAATGGAATCCCTCACTCAGCATGTCCTGGGATTTGGGAGTGGGACCCTTGAGCAGCTGAAAATGGGATTTGTGTGTGGCTGCTGTGCTTCAGTTCCTTTGGAGCCTTCTGTGCCTTCCAGTGCAGAGGGATTTGTTTGCCAAGGTCCAGCACAGCTGTTCCTCTCTGGTGAGCCCTGCTTGGGCTGTGCTGGAGCTGGGGCAGGGCTGGGCTTGGATTTAGGGTGGGAGCAGTGCTGGTCCCACTGCAGTGGTCCAGCTGGTGCTGAGCAGGGCTTGCACTGAGCCAGGGACTGCTCAGCCTCTCACACTGCCCTGGCAGGGAGGAGAGGGGGCACAGCTGACCCCAGCCATCCCAGGGGATATTCCAGATGTTATGTATTCACTGGGCATCATGCTCAGCTAGGAGGGAAAAGCTCAGGAACTGGCTGGGCACTGCACAGTTAGATTATTTGCACCACTTGTTCTACTTGGGGTTTACTTCTTTCCTTCCTTTCTTTTCTTCTCTCTCTCTCTTTTTTATTTTTTTAATTTTTAATTTTTTTTATTGCAATTTCTTATTCTATTTCAGTTATTAAATTTCTCTGATCCCAATTAATGCTTTTTCCTGATTTTACCCCTCCTATTCTCTCCCCCATCCCCCTGGTGGGGAATGAGCAGGTGGCTCTATGGGATCTGAGTTGCCAGTGGGGTTTAAACCATGCCAGGCCAGAGGTACTGCAATGGGGCATGGTCCTTGCTTTGTATCTGGACAGAGACTTCCTGCTCTGAGCTCCCTTTCAGGTTTGGGAAGGTGGTGGGTTCAGCTCTGGTGTTCTTCATGGTATGGCCAACAACCAGGGAGTTGTTTGTCATCACCACACTGCAGTCACTGCCAGATTATTGCCTGTGCTTCACTCCCACAGTCCAGACATGGAGTGCAAGTATTGACAGGCACAGTTGGGCTCATTTTCAGCTCTTTCTTTGCCTTTCCTGCCCTTCAGGAGTCCCACAGCTCCCTGTGCTTGGGTGGCAGCAGCAGCAGCTCCTCGTGTGCCTGTGCTTCACCTGTGGAAATATAACCCAGCCTATGCAGAAACATTCCAAATTTGACCATTTCATGCTGGGGAAGTTACAAAGAACTCATATTTGGTTCGTATTTTTTAGTAGCCAGGCTGAGGGTTAATGTTTGGCTGTCCCCATTTCAGCCTCAGGGACCCAAATTTCCACCATTTCTTGAATCCAGTGGAAAGCTCCTGTATTTCTTTTCAGTTCTAAGGCTCTGCTCCTCAGTCCTCCTGAGATACCACAGGTGAAGGCAGGGAGGCACTGACTGCTATGAGGATCCTCACTGGAATAAAGCAATTGAGATGAGCAGAAACCCAAACCAGAAACCACAAACCTGCACCAGCTTTGGGACACACACTGCTCACAGGGATTTCTAATTTAGTCCACTGGCAAGCTGCATTAATATGCTGCAGAATTCTTAGATAAAGGTAAGCCAAATTTGGCTTTCCATTTCTCACAGCAAAAAAAGACACTCGATACTTTAAAAATATCACATCATTTATTATGGTGAAATCAAGCATTAAACACAGTGGTGAACAGATAAAATAACTGTCTTGAGAATTAATTGAAAGTCAGGTAGGATAGGGATCAGAATATTCAAATTACTTCCAAATGCTTTCTGTTTATAGTTGGATTTACTACATAATACAGTTTAAATAATCTGCAAATTTTTTATCTGTTTCTGATGCCAGAGCTATCACAGATCTCTTGTGACCCTCCCCTGGTATGAGTCTATGATTTTGCTATAGAAACATTGATAGAAATCGGTCTAAATGTGTTACTCTATATGTGTGCATTTGTGTTAAACACCTGATTTAAATTTTAGAATCTTCTCTTGTAAGAATTTATTTATTTTTCCTCGTGTTCTGCACATTTTACAGACAAATTTTTTTTCTTTTTCAAGGTGCACAGAGGTAGATCCCTCCCTCCACACCCAAACTGAACTAAACCCATCACTTGTTACAACACCAGTCCTTGTAAATAACTATGATGGTGAGAACTTTTCGGCCTCCCTTTTCATACTTAAAAAGGTTCTTCCAGCTGATTTTTATAACCTGGATGATCATTCTTCATCTTCTTTTATTATCACTTAACATTGTTTGCAGATTTTTGTCTCTGTTGCTGTTACTGATAAGGAATTTCTGTAGACTGGGTTGTGTTTGCATCAGCAAAATCTGTGAAATTCATTATATACACAGCTAAAAAGAAAATGGCAAATACACACTTATATTGGTTCCAGGAACTTTAAATTTATTTGAGCTGTAACATTATTTCAAAGTGATTTCTTGTCTAAGATAGAATTATTTTAAAAATATGTTCTTTTCTTAAAATAGTTGAAAATGTATTTTCAGTAATATATTACTATGGCAGCAAAAAGTAGAATAAATAAAATCTGAACCTGATGAAGAGGAAGGAAGGAACAGGGTAATTTAGAACTGAAATTATTCTGGAGCTGGTCTTTAAATATTTCCAGGGAAGTACCTTGCTATGGGATTTGAAACTGCAATGCTTCAGGCAGCTGTAGAATTGATTTAAGTGACAGTGCCATTGGATTTCAGTGCCTCACTTTGGAGTGAACTGTGTAATTGTGTTTCCTAGAATTTTCTCCTCAATGATGGTGAAGGATCAAAAACAGTGGTGTGCACTTTTGAATAGTTTATAGGTAAACAAAGTGATTCCAAAAGTTTTATTTCAAATAGTGTCCTATAATGCCTTGCATTCTGTGTGCTGCAGAGCCTGGTGCACGTGTGTTGTTGCTGTTTCTGAATTGAATTCCGATTTTTACTTGCTCTGGGACAGAGGTGAATTTTGTTCACAGCTGTTGCTGCCTCCTCTCACATCTGGCTCCTCCTGTTGATGCAAAGGCTTCCTTAGCTCAGGATTTTCATTCATGCTCTGGATCCTGAGCACATGACTGGAGTGTCTTTCTAAGGAGCAGAGTGGTGAAAGCCAAGTTCTTTCACCAGCAGTTGTTTTGGAATTTTGTTAATGCCATCAAACTTCTCAGGCACAAATTATTCAGTTCTGGGCTGAATAATGAGCTCAGCTGAACTAAATGAGTTCCTTGTAGAGCTCCATTAGCAGTGAAATTCTGCTCAGATGAGCTCCATTCAGAGCAATCTGAGCCACAGGTTATGGTCTCACACGCTAAAATAAGGTGTTAAAATCTCCCTCTGGACCGAGAGAGAGGATTTGTTTGAGAATCAAGTAATTCTAGCATGTTGGTGTCTTGCTAATTGTTTTTTTGGTGTTCTGGGTATGTCTTTGCCTGATTCATAGTTGCATCAAGCAGTTAAACTTTTCACCTGAGCCTTACCTGCAGCAGATCAGAGATGGATGTGGAGAGCACTTGGTGAGAGGGCGGGATGGATCATTTTGGAAAGGGTGGAAGTGAAACATAAATTTTAAGG
>VZTT01046418.1:0-27322 GCA_013400855.1 Buphagus erythrorhynchus | reverse complement strand
CAAACAAAAAAAGGAAACTGAAACCCATGAGAAAATAAAATAGGTTCTGACATGGAGTTTCACTGTTGAGCTTGATCCTTTCCTGCTGGTGTTCCTGTAGACTGTTTGCTTGTGGTTTAAACATGTTCCTTATAATAGGGTGTAGTAATAATTACTTTAATAATTTATTTCTGGGACTTTATTTCTTTATTTCTGGGACCAAGTATTGGACTAACTCTCAGCAGTTCAGTGAGAACTGATTCTTCCACCTCTTCCCTTCCCACCTCTGAGCAGCCTTTCTTGTCCTCCTCATCACTGGTTCCTAAAGAGACCAATCCTCCATGGGACAAAGGACAGAATCTCAGAGGATTTAGTTTTGCTTTCCCTGTCCCCAGTGCATGGAATCATGTGGAGTCTGCATTGCTTGTATCTCAGATGAGGTTTTCCCAGGAAAAAGGCTCTTTTGATGAGAGCCAGCTTTAGAGGGAAGGCAGAGCTGTCTGTCGAGCACTCAGTGCCATACTTCCAAGTAGGCAATAGCTGTAGAGAGGACTTCAATTTCCAAAATCCCCCTTCTACATAGGCACTGAAAAAGTGCCCAGGTTGTAAGTGAACTTTCACAGCTTCTTCCAGTTAGAGCTTAATGTGCATGTTTTCAAAACTGGCCACTTTTGCCCAAAATTTGATGCAGTTCTTAAAAAGGGTGTGTGGGTTGTGTGTTACACTACATCATGGTGCTGACATCCTTTTAGACCAGGCCCTCCAAGAGTTTCTGTTGTTGCTTTGGTCAACTTTGGTTACAGAAAATGGTATTCAGATATTTCCAGCAAGGGAAAGAATCTTTTTCCTCAGAGACAGTAGAATTAAACAGCTCAAAATCTCTAAAGTAATCCTTTGTAATCTTGCCTTGTATATTATTTTACAAAATTTTCTAACTTGTGAGTTCAAACAAAAATGCGTTTGATGAAGTGTGACACTGGCTTTGTGGCAGATTTTATGTAATGCTTGAAAATGAGATGCATTTATGCTGCCAAGTGGCTTCTGAGTGTGATGCCTTGGCAGGTTGTGTTCCCCTGATCCCACCTAGCTGTGTGCTAGTTTGCTCCCAGCCTGCCTTCTATGGACATGTGCTCCACAGCTACCAGAGCTCTGCTCCTCCGTGCAGTCACACGACCTTTGCCTTGTGCAGATGCCCAGAACCAAAGACCCTGGGAGAGAAGAGCTGTTTTGGGGAGGCAGAGAATGTGGAGGCAGCTGATCCCCTCAGCAGTGGGCACAAGGCACTGGGCTGCTGTCCTGCACTTGCCCTGAGGTTTGCTGTTATTTGTGGCATAGATGTGTCCCTTGCTAGGTGTAGCATCTAGGGCATGCATCCATATTCCTGGATCACTCTGGATGTAATTGAAGCTGCATGTGGATTCTCACTTCGTATTGCATGTGTGCCTCAGTTATGCAAAGTATTTGTTGTATTTTCTTAAGGCTCATAAATCTGTTATCAAATAGCTGGGCACACATGCAGGAACCCCAGAGCTCTGAGACTAATGAAAACGCAGCACACCTTTCATTTGTGAAGGTTATGACAGATTTAATATCCCTCAGATGCTAAGCAATGAAAAAGGAGAGGGAGAATCCTTCAGACTAGGCTGTTCTCTGGCTCAACTGGCCTATCTCTGTTAAATCTGTGCTAACTTATATCAGCAACAGACTTCCTCTTTATCATAAAGCAAATTATGCTCCTCCACAGAGAACAATAAGATTACTTACCTCTTCATCTTCAAAATCCAAATATTTAGAAACTAGGAAATGAATACTCAAGAAGTCCATCAATTTTGCAGAGCACATAATAAGGGCATCACACTTCTTTTGGACAGGCCAGGAAGCATTGCATACTTTTAGACTGTCCAACATTTCCCATTCTGAGATCCAGTTTTCCGTTGCTTATCTCTAAACCTCCTAACTATTTGTTTTGGGATTTCCTGTTCTCTGAGCCTGTCTTAAGCCTGATTTTTTAGTATGCTGGTTTTGAGAAAAATATTTCAGTGAGAAGAACAGTGCAGTTGCCTTTTAGAGGTCAGCAAGCCCCCTAGTACTCATCTGTGTTTTTGTCTGTAGTGAGGAGGGCTGTAAGGATTCTGGATGGACCAGCAGGTTTGAGGGAACTGGGGGAAACTGGGACCAGTAAGCAATGAAGAAGGTGGAGTTGAGGCTGTTGGGATGCTCTGAGCTGACGCACAGAAATGCTTGGTGTTGGGGTGTGTTGGAAGGTAAAGACTGCTACCTTTGAGTAAAATGTCATATAAAGTCCTTGGAGAAGTCAGTGGTGGATGTTTTTGACCATAACATCTCTATGTCCTTGGTCTGCCACCTGTACAGGTTGGCTGATTTGACAAAGTAAATTCAGCTAATGCTTGGAGTGGTGCTCTAGTGAAAGCACCCTAGAAAAATCTGTAAGCAATGTGGTTCTTCTGTTTTCAGAACCGTGTGAGTGGTGCAGGGCTCTACTGCATGTTCTGCTCATGTATTGTATTTTAAGAGCTGTTGAATAAAGTTTATGAATAATTTTGAGAGCAGAGGTCAGGGCCAGGCTTTGATACAAAGACACCATTGGGTATCTCCTCAAAAGGATTACTTGTGTTGTAGTGAGCCAGAAAGAGTAGTTCTGCTTCCCATTTCTCTCTCCTCCATGCCTCTACTTCCTCTTGTATGGTTCTGAAACCTTCATACTGACTATGGTGCTTGTATATAAGCTAACCCTAACTAACATTTTTGTTTTCTGCCATCCTAGTAAGTGGAATAACTCAGACAGAGATCAGAGGGATGATCCAGCCATTTCTGGCCAGGAATGGTGGATCTGGGAGCAGAGGGTTTGTGGGGTTGATAAGACCACCTTTATAACCCTATTATATCTCAGGTGTGGAGCCTTGAGTGAAGTATCCAGAGGCTGTTCCCTGTTTCCACATTTCCTCTTGGTGGGCTCTAGGTAGTATCTGTCTAATCCTGCCTCTCTTGAATGACTGATGGGATGGGTGTTCCTGGGACTCTCAGATGTTTAACTCCCTGTGCCCTGAAACACCATCTCAAGGCCACATACTTTGCTTTTTGTATCAAAATGTCTGTCTTCTGTGCTTTAATCAGGGGGCCCTAAGAAGGCTCTGAGCAGAATTAACTGTTTCTGAATCATGGAAAGTCAAGGTCGACCTTGCAACTTCATAATTCTGCCCCCTCATACTTTTTTGCAGTTTGTTTTGCAAATGTAATGATATTCTTATCAAGGATCTTGTATGGGGTGATTAAGTGTAAAAAGTGGCTTCTATAATGTCACAGTAACTTTAAGTTTGCTCTGAAATAATTGTATATTATATATTTAGATATATATTTTATATTTTGATAATATAAAAATTATATTTTATATAATCTAAAACTCTCTGGAAAATCAACTTTCATCTTACATATGTTAAAAATTGTTTTGATCAGATATTGATAATATGTCATTTAAGCTATACACACAATCTGCACTCCTTTCAAACATCAATTATTCATTACTTCTCAACAAAAATAGTGAATAATTATGGACTTTTTTTCTGTTGGTAACAGTTACTGAAATAAAAACAAGTATTAAGTGAATCTAAAGTATCTCAGAATGAAAGGCAACTAACACAGGAAATCTGGCATGTCTCACCTTTAACCTGGGTCACCTAGAGCAAGGAGGGATTTCTGGGTTTGTGGTTTGTGCAGTTGGTCTGGCTGTTGAGACCAGACTTTTCTGCTGTGGGTTTTGTCCAATTGACTTTGAAACTGTTGAAACAAGATTCTCTTACTGTCAATTTCTCATGGTACTGTATATTTATATCTTTATTTATACCCACCTTGTGTGTTTTGAGGATAGGAAGTGACATGCTAGAAACCTGCTATTCCAAAACATTGGATTACAGACGCAGTGAGCCTTGCCTCTGGATTACTTGTGTTTTTTTCAGGTTATCAGTGAAAACCTCCCAAACTTCTGAGATCCTTTGTGGCTCGTTAATTTGAGCATGAAAAGTACTTAGCTGTGCTGGTTTTTTAAAGTAGGAGCTAGTGGCTGCAGATTAGTGTATCTCTTTAATGCATAGTCTGTCAAAGGTCTCTGTAGCTGGTCTGGATGCAGCTGGAGGTTAGAGACGTTCTTTGGGCTTCATTTTCTCTGCAGGCTGTAAGCAGAACATGAAGCAATTAATCACTTGCCACAGATGATTTACAATAAGTCACCTCCTGACATGCTGCTGCATGAGATCTGCAGTACTCCCAGTACAGTGCAGCCTCATGGGCTCTTTAGGTATTGCCTTAATGTTTAGAAAAAAAATTGTTTTGTTCCAAATGTCTTGCATATGGATCTGTGTATCCTTTATTTGGTGGCAGTTCCACTTCAAACATTCCTGCCTGCCTTTTTCTTTTTGGAGGTTATTTTTTCATCCCCATCCTCTTTGTGCCACTCTGTTTGGCTTTGTACTCATTTGGGCTTCATATTAACTTGGGGCTTTCTACAGGAACCCAGGAGAAGACATCAGAGGCACATGTCCAATAAAAGCTTTCTGTTGTGAGGCTCACTGAGATAGATCTTTGGATTTCAAATGCAACACCTTGATGAGAGCAAGCCCTACTAGCTCGAAATTGGGTGTTTTTCTGTGTTACTGAACTTAGCATCCAGGCAGAGCAGCTCACGTTTCACAGTCAAGTAGGGGAAGCACTCCATAGGACTATTTGTGTGGGAAGAATTGGATTTAGGCCCTTGTTCAGCACCATTCTCATGATAAAAGAGGGAGAGCACACTTCTAACAAGCCTAGACAAAGTTAGAGCAAGAGTTTGAAGTCTGCTTGCTCCAAGTTGTGCAGAGAAAAAGTAGACTATTGTCCCCTGAGAATTGCTTTGCCTTTGCCTCGTGAGAGTTATGGGGAAAGTGAATAATAAGAATGATGCATTTTGATGTCTTTAGGAAACTGTTTTCTTAAGAGCTGCTTGGGAATGACTGCGCTTATTATCCAAGATCATCCTTATGTGCTTGCTTGGCATTAGAGCTACATGATTTGCTTTTTCCAGCAAGAAGGAAAAAATGATGTTTTTTGAAAATTACAGCCTTCAGTCAAGAGTGGGAACTAATGCTGCTCCTCTGCTTCATCACCTCAGCAGCAGGGACCTCAAACCACTGCCATGCCACAAGCAGGGCCCTTGGCTGAGCCTGGTTTAACTCTAGTTGAGCCTGACTGACCCAGGAGTGCCCCTCAGGTCTCAGCACAGGAGCACACAAAGTAGGAACTATTGAGGAAGATGGTATATTTAGCCACTTCTGCAGGGCATCTAATTTTAGAGCTCTTGGTAGTGGTGGTGGGTGCTTCCTTTCTCATGTCACCCCTGGCCTATTACAAGCCAAGGACAGATTGTCTGTCATGTAGCCAGCAGGGAAATAGATTCACTTGTAGATCATGTTTCTCAATTGAAGTATTACAAGAAGGCAGAAGATCCTGGTGGTACTGAAAGACACTTTGAATATTGGTTAAAATAGGGAGCTCTGGCTTCAGGAGTGAGATAAAATTGCTAGATGTTGTCCTTGTGAAGAGAGAGAAGACATAATATGTTGAAGCCATTTGTCATTTTTTGCCTGTAAAAAATCAAAACCAAGAAAGCAACGTGCTGGTCTTGACGCGGTCTCCTACAGAGTGCCCGTGCCCCTTCTGGAAAGGTCAACATCTGCTTAGGAGCTGCCCAGGATGATGATCAAGGAGAGTTCTCTGCGGAGGGACCCAGATCTGGGAGGGGAGCTAGCTTTCCTTGCCAAGGGCTGTGACTTTGTTCTTCCATCTCGATTCAAGAGGCGGCTCAAGGCCTTCCAGCAGGCCCAGGTTTGGATGCTTGGCATTTATTTATCTTTTTTTTTTGTATTTTTTTATTGGATCAGAGAATCAATCTGTGTCCCCTCTAGGCGTGTCTATTTGCAGAAAGTTATTTGCAGCTAGATACCAGCAGGTTTAAAAATAAACATTCCAGGTTTAGATTGCAGAGTTAAAATGTCTTTGTAAACAAGGGGGGAAATTAACAGCAAGGGCAGTGATTTAATAATGGGAAGAAGTATTGTAAGACTTAAGTATTTTCTGTGTGATTTTTTGTGTGATTGCTCTGAATGTTTGTTGTTGCATGTTGGAAGAGCCACAACGTTTGGCCGTCTGCTGTGCACTATACAAATCTGTGCAGACCAGCCTACCTGGTTGTGCTTTTTATTATTTTTACCATCCCAGGGTGCTTCTTTGTTCTGTTTCCTACTCTCTCTGGACTGAGGCTGAAGGAGATAATTGAATCATTTAGTCTGGAAAAGACTCTGAAGATCACAGAGGTGCAGCCAAAGAAATGGAAATCGTATCACATCTGTATGTTTTTGGTAAATCCCAGCTGCTGTACTTGCTCTCTGGAACAACTGACAAGATTGGATGTGCTAGAACACCAAATGCACATGTAGTCACTCCAGATTTAGAGGGCTCACAATTTGCTGAAATCGGCCCATCTTGAACTTTATTTATATTCAAGTTATGGGTGACCCAGTGAGGAAGTTAAAAAGTTGAAATTAGGAGCAGTGCAGCTGTTTCCTAAGAAACAGCATTAAAATTGCTCCAAAACATACTGTGGCACATTTTTTCTTGTGTTCCGGTGACATGTTAAAGTACATCTCAGAGGTTAATCTCTGGAACGTGTGTTTTTCACTCCCTGGGGGAGAACTGGATGAGGTAATAATGTGCAGTAATGGCTTGGGCGGGGCCGAGCAGTTTGGAGAGACTGTCAGGAACCACAGCACAGCTAAATTTGCTCTCCAGAGTTAGTCTGATCACTAGGGATATAACCGGGGTAGGGAGGGATGAGACCTCCGGGTAGAACAGCTGGGAAAATGGACGAGGCTTTGGTCCATGAGCCCTCTGCCGGGTGTGAAGCAGGAACACTTTTGCTCCTGAATGCCTTGGGAATGACTGCTCTGGGGCTGCGGGATCAAGGCAAGTGAAATACTGCAGTGGGCACTTGCAGTATTCAAAGAAGATGGTATTTTTCTTCTTTGCTTGCTACATCCTCACCGTGTGTCACTCTTCTCTTGCCCTGGGTCCCACACATCTTTCTGTGAGCTGGCTTAATTCATAACCCAGTAGAATATCATCCAGCAACAAAGCCGAGTCTGTTTGCTGCCTTTCCAAGTGGGTGAAATCTGTTCCCAGAGTGTCAATGGACCTCTGGAGGTGGAGAGCAGGGATGGGAGTTCTCCCACGTGGCAGCAGTGAGGTGTTGATGTTAAATGTTGTGCCTTGTGGGGCTGTACCTGGGGCCTGGGATGAGCTGAGAGTAGAGGTAACTGGGCCCAGTAAGAAAACAGAAGTGCTGACAGGTGAAAAGGTGATAAGGTGGTGATAGGGAGCAGAGAGGTGAATGAGAGGTGCTTCATGGAACACACAAGTGTTGGCCAGGAAGGCGGGGCGGGGGGGGGGGAAGGGTGTTGGTAAACTTCTATCTCAAGAGCTGGAAATTTCAGTTCTTGTGCTTATCCTTTGTGGGACTATTTATGGAAGGATCAGAGAGCCTCCCATAGCAGTGTTGGGAGGAAGGGAGGTCTCTAATCCAGTATCTCAGTTGTAGGAATACTATTTCTAACACTGGGTCACATCACCACTGGCTTTTCCCAAGGACAGGGATTTGCCCAGTCCCTCTTGGCCACCTCTCACAGGCTGTGCTTCCCTCCAGCCTAACCCTCCCAAGCTACAATCTGGTTCCATTGTCACTGTAACTGCACTTCCATGAGCTGCAGGCTGTGTTTAGCCTATCCCTTGGCTTCCCCTAGCTAGCCAGGACCAGACCTAAGTGTCTCCTGCTGCCTGATCCTGATCCCAGCTTTCTGACTTCCCTCCTTTACATCTCTGGCTGGTCTCTTCCCTTCACTTTTTTGAAGTGAAGGCCCAAAACTGGTCCCAGTAACCCAGATGCAGCCTCGCTAGTGTCAGATAGAGGTAACTTCCCATGTTTTCCTGGCATTACTCCTAAGGCAGTGCAGGACATCATTTGCCTTATTTGTGATTTGCAGGCTCATGCTCAGCCCGTGCACACTGTCCCCTGCACCAGCCCTTTTCTGCAGGGCTGTTGCTCAGCCGTGGGTTCCCAGCCTGAGCTGGTGCTGAGGGCCATGTCCAAGATCTATAGGCACATTTGTCAGTGGAGGCGCGTGACGCCTCTGTTTGCAAAACTCAACTGGATAAGGCCATGAGGAACTTGATCCAGTCTTACAATTAGCACTGTGTCTACTCCCACCTAAATCCTTTTAGGTTTCTTAGTTGCTTAGGAAGAGTTTGTTTTCATTTTTGTTTTGCTGTGATTGGCCTTTGTTTCTGCTGGTGAGTTTGTTTCCTAGAAGAAAATATTCTCTCCCGAAATGCATTTTCTCATAGCTCTGTGATGTTTGGAACCATGTGCAGATGAGCCTTTGTTCTTGTTGTCCTTAGAAATGGGTAAGAAAGAGGCAGCAGGAAGGTTCATTGAGGGAAAGGAAGAGAAAGTCTTGGGTGAGAGACACAAACCAGTGCTGGAGAACTGATGAGCTTTGAGGATGGCTTGTGTCCAGGTACCATCAGACTTCAGGAAGGCAGGAACTATGAAAAATGAAAGGAGACATTAAGTCAGCATTGTGGACTGCAAGAACCCAGGCTGAGTCACTGTACCCTAGAAAAGAAGATTACAATATCTCATTTGGAAATAAAGCAAGAAACTGGTAAATATATTATCTAGGATCCTGTTGGAGCCTGGGACCAGGAGGAAGGAGTAGGAAAAATTTGAGCACTTGATGTGATACTGCTTTCTTCCATGGAGTTTTCTGCTGGGACTGGCAGATCCCTGGGAGACAGGCTGGGATGGCAGAGCTTTAGTCTGTGCTTTGTTTGTGTAGCTACAATGAGGCTGTAGTCCTGTCTGGTTTATTTATAACACAAATGTCACTATTTTTGTCTGCCCATAAATAAACTGTATGGCTGCCAAAAGGTGATATAGTGGATGGACAGATTTTAGTTAGGGTACATTACAGAATGCTACAGAGTGGTATTTAAGAATGGCCTTTAATCTCACCTTTGTCTTGAGAAAAAAAAAAAAAGAAAAAAATGTTTTATCTGTTAATTATTGTAACAAAGCTAAAAGATTTATTAGATTATTTGTTGTTTCCTTTCTTAGTTGTCCTCTCTGAAAACGCACATCCCTGTTGGTGAAGTGTGTTCTGCTATGCAAACAGCATTTAAGGCTAATTTTTTGCAACAAGAAACTGTTGATTTCCAAGAAATTTCCACAGAATTTCTCATCATACCACTTTCTTAAATTTTTTTCACAAAAAGTTGTAATTTACTTCTTCTTGTCCCCATAGTGGTTTGCATCTGGTTATACCCATCCCAGAGTATTAATTTATAAGGTTGTTCTAGGGAACAAAATCCTCAAGGACTAGTTGCTGCTTGGTTTTTTCTTTGTGTGATAAACAGCTCATTTCTTATGTGAGAAGGAAGAAGACAAAGTTCAAAAATTGTATTTCTGTTCCTGAGGCAGAATGTGAAAAGCAGCTATCCTGAGCAATGCTTGCTCGTAGTTTGGCTTGGACTGAGCAGGAGTGAGTGAGTCAGACTTACTGGGAAGGTCAGCTGGGAACTGTGTCTGAACTGGCTCCCTCCTTCACAGGCCAGCAGAATTCACTGTATTTCTCCTATAGGTGTGTGACCTGGCTTGTGTGGTGGATGTGGGTCAGGAAATTAATACATCCTCTGTTGCCGTGACTTGTGTGAGCTGGTACCAAGCATTGCTGGCTCTGGGAGTACCTGGAGGCAGAGGAGTTGCTTGGGTTTTTGGGAGGTAGAGATCTGGGCAGAGGGGGGGTGTATTGTGTTCCAGGTCAGGCTGTGTGTAAAATGCAGAAGGAGAGGAAAATAGCCCAGTGCTGTTGTGCTCTACTTAGGGGCTTCTCTTCACCTTCCAAGAAAACAAAAATACAATTCTATCATTCCCTTGTACTGTAAGGGAAGGGCATGTATTGTTACAGTGAAGAGTCAGTGTCCTTTGAAAGAACATCTTGGTTTGTGGAACTTTTTGTTAAATTTGAATAATTTCTCTTCGTTCCTCCCAGTGCTGGCAGCCGCGAGTGCCTTCGTATCCTGAAGAGATTAGGGAGCAATAAACCTGTTTGTGAGAAGTGGCCTTCAGGAAACTGATGTGAAGTCCTATTATAGAAGTCAAGTGGCTGCAGTTGGCACCTCGATGTCTGTTCCAGCTTTGCATTGTTTGTATGAATATGGTGCTGGGAGAGACCCGCAGGGACTTCCCCTCTGCTGGGATCCAGAAAGGGAAAACTCCTGAGCAGAGCTGGGTCCTGGCTGGAGAAGCCCCTGGCTGGGCAGGGCAGGCAGGGTGAGAGCAGAGGGTAAAAGCAGAAGTGGTGATTTGTGTGATCCCTGAGCTGGGGCCAGCTGCTCCCTCCCTACACACATTCACTTGGTCTGGGCTTTGCTTTTGGTGCTCCACTGAGGAGAGGGCAGGAGGAAGCTGGGAGAAGGGTTGTCTTTTATTTAACACAAAGTGAGTGTCCAGCTCTCCCCAGCTTAACCTCTGCCACCACCTCAGATCACTACATTGTCCAAATGCGGGACAGAGTGACCAGGGCTGATGCTCACCATCCTCCAGCCCTTGTGAGCCCCAGGAACTCTCTGAGCTTCAGAGCTGGCACCCTCTGAGCTCCAGCATCACTCAGGAGCAGACACAAAGATATGCAATGTCTGAGGAGGACAGGAGGGAGAAGAGGTGCTGGTGATCAGGCTGGCTCTCCAAAGGTTAAGAGCTGTTCAAACTCTGAATACTGGTATTGATAGAAATATTGAAGGCTGAAAATGATCTCTAGCTTTTCCTGTGTAGCAAAACAGAGGAGAAGACAACCTGAAGAACCCCAAGCTCCAGGTTAATGTGTTCTGTACAGAGCAGCTAAGGACAAAAATGTGTTCTGGCTGGTGACATGTATGTGCCAGTGTTCCTGCTCCTGAAATGGGACAGCATTTGGGAGAAGAAAGAAGTCCTCCCATTTAAAGAAAGATCCATAAAGCAAAGGAGTGAAGAGGAGAAAAACCCTTCTCTTCTTTCATGGGTTTCTGATGAATAGGTTATAAAGTATTATAAACTGCAGATAAAAGTAGTGCTTGAAGAAGCTTTTACAATTTTTGCTTCTTTACCTTTTTGAAAGCAAATCTGTGGCTAGTTGGGAGATTCAGTATGTATTGAGAAAAAAGCTCCAAGTTTATAGAAAATAATAAGGCAAAGTCAGTTCATCATATACATTCTTCTGCATTTAGTGGACTCAGACTTGGCTGCTTTATCCTGAAACCATTTTGTTTTGAAACAGTTAGAATAAACAAACTGAAAGTCACAGCTGTATTTACTTGACTGTTGCCTTCTGAGCCTTATCACATATGTTGTTACATTAATAAAACTCTTGCATTGGAACCATTGTGCAGTGGAAAAGCCTGTTGCCTTTTCCCAAGAAGGAGTGTCTCCCTTGGGGAGCAGGGAATTCCTCATCCCTCCACATTCCAGCAGCTGATTTTGCAGCTTATACTGTAGTTACTTGTCAAAGTTTAAGAAATGTTCCCTCCCATGTCTGAAAAATTCCCTGGTTTAGGGTCTCATTGTGTACTTGAATACAAATGCTGCCTGTGATGTAGAGCTAGAACCATTGGAGAGGGGATCCAGTGGGGATCACCATATCAGCCATATGTTCCTTACAGCAGCAGAGGAGCGAGGAAAAGGCATCATGTGAGTGCCTAATGACACTCTGCTGGCTGCTCCTAATTCCTGATGGAAAAATTGATTTACCAGTGCTTAGTACCTTTGACAAAATCAGGTCTGGGACTGTTTAAGTTGGGCACAGAATAAAAGGCTTGCTGAAATTGAGAAGGAAGTCTTGAAAATATTTTCTTAATTTATCTCTGAAGCAGTGCTTTGGCAAAACTAATTATGTTCCCAAGGGATAGAAATTGTCCTTGTTTGAATGTAAGCTTGCTCATACTTCAGGCAAGCCGTTTGTGTGGGTGGGTGCTCTGGTGCAGAGGGGAAATACTAAAGAGCAGATACTTTGTTGTTCATGGGGCAGAATGACAAGACCAAGACCAGCATGAGAAGAATTAGCATTGTCTTTGTCTGTGGTATCACTGAGCTTCAGAGTGTGTTCTCCCGTGACTCAATAGGAAATCATGATCCACAGTGACATATGTTAAATGTCCAGAAATTGAATAAAAGCAGGTGTGACGTATCCTAAATTTGCACTGGTTTATAATGCAGTAATTTTTAATTGCCTATTTGAGATGCATTTTTATCCCTGTGCCTTAATTTAATTGTTGGTGGGCTTTAATTTTCTCCTAATCACTGGAAGCACAAACTATTTTTTCCTGCTCCGTGTACCATGATGTTAAAATGTGTTTGTTATTAATTGTATTTTCAGGTTCAAAGTAAACAAGAGAAGAAGGCAGGAACTTCATCCCCAGCCCCCCTGCAGCCTGTGGTTAGCACTTGCACTCCTCTGCCTGTGAATAAAGCCACCAGCAGTACCCCTGTGCCCATAAACATTCCACGTTTCTACTTCCCTAAAGGACTCCCAAATGTCTGCACTAACCATGAAGAAATCATTGCCAGGATTGAAGAGGCCTTTGCAGAGTTTGAAGATGAGAAAGCAAACATCTGTGAAATGGGGAAAATTGCTAAGGTAACCACTCATGGTCTTGGAGGTCTTTTCCAACCTTAATGATTCTCTGATTCTATTCTTTAGGTTTTTAATTTTGGGAGAGATACTTCGTTTAAGTTTCAGTCTATCTCACAGCTGTTGTAGGGGGAAAAAAGAACCATTATCCTTTTGATCTGAAGTTTTTTGTTTAGATTTAGATCACAGTAAACAAAAATGAGCGCGGTTTGCTGATTGTCACATCAAATGTGTACGTTTGTTCTTGCTTTGATTTATGAAGCAGTTCTCTAAGATTTCTTAGCAAATACAAATTGCATTTTTGTTCCTCTATTACTTCATATTTCTGCCCAGAACATTGAGAAACTCAGAGACAGAAACTTGCCTGCCTCTGTGGCTTCAGGTAGTATCAGCTGCCCTATTTTTGGCTTTTTGTAGCTGTCTTGCTGAGATCTTGCAGTATTGGAAATAATGGACTGTGCTGGGTAGAAGGCACTGCACTGAAAATTGCAGGATGGGATTTATTTCACCTTTAGGCATTTACTCATTAATTGTCTGTAATTAGACTTGAGGTTCCCTTGCTGCCTGTGAGAGGTCATCCCTTACGAGAAAGCCCTCCTCTTTTAGGGTGGCTGGTATGAGTGTCCTCCTGGAAGGAGGTGCCTGTCTCTCCACTCCACTTCCTAGGGGATTGTGCTAAACAGTTCAGACAAAGCTTAAGAGCTTGAGTAGTCCAGATCCTTTTCCTAGCCTGAGAGGACATGTTTCTCAGCCACTTGAAAAGGCACATGACAAAGTAGAAAGTTATGTGTGAATTCTCAACCTTGGCATGCAGTAAATGGCACACAGGTGAGTCACAAAGCCATTACCACTTTATTTCCCTTATGTAAAGTCTCAGTGGTGAATCTGGTGTGTAAACAAGCAGGTTCCTCTTGAGACTGCTTTTGTATTCCTCCTTGCCCTGGTTTTTCCTTACAGATCTGTGGCTGCCCACTCTACTGGAAAGCACCTCTGTTCAGTGCGTCGGGGGGAGAGAGGACAGGACGTGTTTCTGTGCACTCCTTTGTGTCCATGTGGAGAAAGTGAGTATAGCAAATGCAAAACTCTTTCTGGAAGAAGAGATCAGCCTGCTCTACAAGTCTTTTTTTTTTTTTCCTCTCCTTCTTTTCCACAAGACTTTTCAAGTCATTTTTCTCTTCTTTTAAGTGCTTAAAAAACTCCATCAGCTTAAGTTTTTTTTTTTCCCCTAAACTCTCTGAACACTTGTTTCCATGTGACATCCACAAACTTGGAAGTAATTGTACAGATAGTAAGATGTTTTGAGTTAGTTGATGTATAAAATATATTTATAAGCTCCCCAGAAATGTCAGCTATTCTGAGATAGCTGATAGTTGTCTGTGGATTTGGGGTATATTTGTGCCCAGCCTCATTGCTCTACACTGGTGCCCTAAGCAAGTGCCATTTGAGAACTGGGAGAGGTGTGTGATAGTGTTACAGGACAGGAAGAGGAATGTGGAAATAAGCATCATCTGGGTACTCTGAGAGCTTTAATAGTTACTACCTTCTCCAAGCAAGATGTTGAATTCACCTGTGGGGTTTGACAGTCCACACTGTGGAAATGGAGAGCTCTGGATGGATGCCTTGTGCTTGGAGTCAGCTCTGACATGGAGCAGACTTGTTCTCTTGCCTAATCTTTTTCCCTCCAGGGCAATTCAGGTTTTAGTCTACTTTGTGAAACACCTGAACAGCATCTCCATCTCCTCTCCAGAGAGAGTTCTAATATTTTATTTAATGGTTGCTCTTCAGATTCTTGACGTAGCCTTTAACCTTGAATTCCCAAAGTATTTCCTGTGATGATGTTGTCAAAGCAGCTTCTAGTTACCCTGGCAAAATTACAAAAATGTTAGGGTTGACTGTGATCTCGTAGTTTGTCTTGACACAGACAATATATTTTCCTTCCTTAGGTTCCTCCAATTACTTCTAATTAATCCCTAATGTATGATGCCACATTTTCACTTCTCTGATTTTCACATCCTTCAGATATTTGCAGACTGTGGTCATGTCCCTCTTCTGATTCTTTTTAACCACCCCATTTCCAAGCCAAGCTTTGTATGCTTTTCTCACTTAATTGCTCTTTTAGAAAGATACTATTTTTTATCCCCTCCTCTTCCCCTCTGACAGTTACAAAGTCTTTGCTGGAAAGCTGAAAAACAGAAGAAATGTAATATTTCTGGTAAAGTTCAACTGCAGCTATGTGAACACAGGTGTAACTTTTAACCAGGTATCTGTAGTTTCTGAAGCCTATTTTCAATTTTCTTAGTAGATGACTGACTTCTCAAAATGCCACATCCTCACTGCTTGTCAGGTCTATAGGAATTGCTCCATATAAAACACTTCTGAATGGCAGATCTTTTTGTTTGTGGCTAAAACCAGGCTTTGGGATTCATCTTTATGTGCCAGATTTTTTTAAGCTAAAACATTTACACCTCTTTCTGCAGCTGATTTAGAATATATCTGTTAATTGACTGTTACCATGATAGGAATATGCAGTCAACAGGATTGCTAAATCTTTTTTTGCTTATCTAAAAGAAGCCCTTTTTTGTAAAGTTTGCCTTTCCCAGAGTGATGAGGCCAGAATTAGCAGGAAACAATTAGCTGGAGAACTACAGCCTGTTCAGTACTATGTTCATATGCTTTCAGGAGAGGAAAGTGGTGAATAACCACTCACAGTAAATAATTACAGTGCATCTGTATTTTCACAGTTAAATAAGAAAACAATGTAGTTTTCTGAGTTTCCCTAATACTATGTGAACAACGTAGTGTTTGATGTGTCCAAATGTTGTATTCTGTTACCAGTGTTTGGTAAACGGCATGGAGTTCCTCTCTTCATGAGTTTCTCTAGAGTGAATCACAACTGTGATTCCTTTGGCCAGTGCAGTATTTTGTGTGAGAAGAAGACAGTCAAGAACTGGTGTGTCAAAGGCACACTGTCAACCAAAGGGGACTGGATTTACACACTTCTGCAAATACTCAGTCCTACTAATGCCTTCATTGGGCTGTTCTCTATGGCTTTGGTGCACAGCTCCAGATGGGCCATAATTAACAGGGGATGGCCTTTTTCCTTCTGAGAAGTGATTTTTCTGGGTAAATATTCAGTCCCTGTAGTTTGGCAATCTCCCCAAATATTGCAGTATAGTGAAGGGTTACATTGGAGTGCACATCCTATGGCTTCCCATTGGTCTGGTGCTGTTCACTTCGAGTGAGCCTGCAGCATTGGTAAGAGTCAGGTTACTTTGATTCCACAGGTGCTCAGTAAGAAACCTGCTTTTACCACACCAGTGTTAACCTGCAAAAAATCCCCACTGGGTGCCCTGGTGCAGCTGAAAGACTTTGAAGGAAGTGCTGGCAGTCTGAGGTCAGCGTTTGTGTGATTCCCAGCACAGGTGTACTGTGCTGTAAGGCCTTTGTGAGGCTCCCGACAGGCTGGGAGCTGCAAAGGGCTGGGAGTAACTCCTCCCCTCTCCTGCAGAATCCTGCGGAACTGCCACGATGATGCCTCCAGGTTCACTTCCCTTCTGGCAAAGCCTGGCTGTGACTGCCTACAACAGGAGGACTTCATCCCTCTGCTCCAGGTACTGCCACATCTCCGCAGGGACGTGGGCACAGAGCTGCGTTCACTTGGCACCTTCTTTATTTCCATGGCATTAAATGTTTACCAAGGACAAGCAGACCTTTGGTTTGAACAGCACCTGGGTGGGGTTCATTTTGGAGTGAAATAGAAACAAGCTTTTTAAGTGCTTAAGTGCCAAACCAGCTGCAAATCCTGCTAAAGGCACTGAGGACTGGTGTCTTGTCAGGATTCATATTTATCAGTGCCTGGTAACTAGGCTGGAATTTGCCCCATTTCTCTATGTGGATATTGGGAAAAATGCTTGTTGCTGTTGATAGTCAAGCACAACGTAAAAGCTTATTGGAAAAGTTGTAAAAGTTGCTTGGCAAGACAGTTATAATTGAATTTGTCTAGCCAGACTACCAGATACAGTATCAGATGGAAATCTTGGCAAAATTTCTGCAATTCCAATTGTTCTGTATGTATCTCTAAACCTGCTAGTGCATAAATCTCACTGCTGATGTTTTTCCTAATATTCAGGCTAAATGTGCACATTCTCATTTCACGTCTCTTTCCCTTTCATTAATTTTTGACAAACTATAGTTGTTTTAATTATTTGTGGCCATTTAGGCATGCTCTGGATAGCTTTAGGGCTTTTCTATAGTGTCTATAAATCACATCCACCTGTTCCTCTGATCAGCTGTTGTACTTTTTCTGATCTTTTCCACACATCCCTAGATTTCTCCCACTGTGTTGCCCTCTGAGTAAAACCTCTGTGGAGATGCTGCTTTGGGGCAAGATTTTGTGTCTGCGCTGGCTGTTTCTGTCTCTCAAACAGAACTGGGGCTATGATGGGTAAATTTTCTCCTATTGCTCTTCATCTCTTCTCCACTGGGCACGCTGCCTTTCCTGATGGATTGCAGCTCTGCTCTTTAGCTCCTGGTGCAATCCAAGGCATGCACAGTCCTGTCTGTCAGCCAGAGATCAGCAAAATTACCCTGCTTTACACCACCATCTGAGACATCCTGTTATATTGCCCAAAAATTGGGCATATCACACCCCTGAGGGCACCATGGTGTGGAACAGGCACAGCAGAACTTGGAACACTTTTAAAGGGTAGAGGAGTCAGACATGGAGAAATACACAGGCATTGATTCATACAGGATCTGAACTGCTTCATTCAGGATCTGAGCAGTTTCTCCATGGATTTGATCATGCAGATTTGGCATTGTGAGCCAGTGTTTGACTTAGAAAAAACTGGTCTTGAGAAGAGGCATCTCCACAGGTAGTCTAAGTGAATTTTGGAAAAGCACTAATTGTATCTGTAAGCATTCTGAGGCTCACTGAGCTTTCATTGGACATAGGAGACTTTCTCAAGGAATGTTTATTTCTGACGCCTAGTTCTGACAAGTGTTAATATCTTCAATGAATGGAGGAAAACAAAAATCTTGGAGAGGAGATAGTTGCATGATCAACTAATTAATTTTTGTCTCATTCAATTAAAATGAGTTTTCATCTACTCACTAACTCTCTTCCTTTGTTTTTCTGTCCTTAAGTAAATCAAACTGGCCCACCAGGTGCGTATTGCCCAGCAAATGCATTATATTACTATCATAGAAGGTTCACTTGATCGATTAAAAGATTTCAGTTTTATTGTTAATGCTGCAAATAGTTTCAAGAGTAAGCAAAAGTATTGGTTTGTAAACCCAG
The DNA here is from genome assembly GCA_013400855.1 of Buphagus erythrorhynchus. NCBI lineage: Eukaryota > Metazoa > Chordata > Aves > Passeriformes > Sturnidae > Buphagus > Buphagus erythrorhynchus. The sequence goes on along the minus strand of VZTT01046418.1, from coordinate 9,280 downwards.
TAACTTCTAAGCATTAAAAGGAGAAGAAAATCTGTTCCATTTCATTTTCTCTTACCTTGCAGGATGTGGTGGAAACGCATCCTGGCCTCACGTTCCTGAAGGATGCTCCAGAGTTCCATTCCCGCTATATTACAACGGTAGGCTGCTTCTTTGATCCCCTGTGATGCCACTGCCTCCCTTTGGGATCTGTCACTGTTCCTACCAGCAAATCCTTCAGTTATTTAAAAAGATAGGTGTTTTTAATATTGCTGACCGTTAGGTATTTTAACAACTCCTTCCAAAGGAAATATAATCTGCTTGTGTGCACAAAGGGTTATTCCAAAGGTTAATCATGGTTGTTTCTGGTCTTAAGCAAATCTATAAAAACATCTCTTTTTGGCCTGATGAATGGAAAAGAAGTTCTTTGGTCTTTGGGAGCTGCTAACCTCTGAATTGTGCTAGGCTGTTGAGATATGGAAGGTTTGAACGTTTCTGTCACTGAGGCTTGGAAAATCCGTGACTGTTCCTCAGTACAAAGCGCCATTTGCCCCTAGGGATCTGCTGTCCAACCTTCTTTTTGCCAGGATGCCTGTCCAGGCTCTCTGTCCCCAAGCTTTTGTGACTGGGTTTGTGGCTGGGGTTTGTTCAGTAGCTTTGTTCCAGCTCTGCAGTCAGCACTTAGTACTGGTACTTTATCTAACTTTTTTTAAGCCATGAGCTTGACTCATTTTGGGTGTGAATCTGGATAAAAGGTATAAATGTTGGGAAGATTTATCTCTGCATCAGTAACAAATTCAAATAATGACAAACCTGGTGGGAGCTGTATCCCAACAGGCTCAGGGCTTAAAGTTTCTCCTGTTTGCTTGCCAGGGCCTGCCTGGGGCTGCACCACACATGGCAGCTGGGAGGCTCCTGGCACACACATACTTGTTCCTTTCCTGTAAGGAGCAGATGGCACAAAGACACTTCTTCAGGGCAAACCCTGAACTGTCACACTAATGCAAATGTATAATGAGAATACATTCTAAATGTTTTAGATGCACTTGAACATGACAGTGAACAGCAGTGTGTAATCAATATGTTTAGTCCCTGTGGAGCAAGACAACATAAACATTAAGCCAGAACAGGAATAGGAATGGCCAGGGAATTATGGAGGCATGTAAATGGGTGAGTGTGGAAAGTGCCTGTGGCACATGCACCCTGGTATTTGGTGTTTTAAGTGCATGGAAGGGTGAGACTGAAAGGTTTAAGGTCACACTAGGGTTGGTTTCTGACTGCAGTATTGCCCTGGCTGCTGACAAAGGCAATTCTCTGCATCTGCCTTTATGGGTTCCTCTTAAGTGACACACTGTTCCTGTATTTTTCAGGCAAGAAACAAATGTCTTTGTAGAGTAATCCCTCACATGATCACTCTTGCTGCCCTTTCTGGACTCACCAGGGGCACTGCATGGTGTGGCTGAGACCAACTGTGTCAAGCTGAGCTTCAACTTCCAGATAACTGAAGTGCAGGCTGCTGCTAAAGGGCAGCACCTTTTCCTTCCTCTCTTCTTTTGCACCACTCCCCTGGTGCCTGGGCTTGGTGCTGTGTCACCAAAGCAGTCACAGAACCAGACTTTGATAAGAACATGAAGCTCTTCAGTGCTTCTTGATCCTGCCTGTATGTCCACTGTGCTTTCCTGCTGCAGTTGGAGTCTTTGGGCATCCTTACAGGCAGTGCTGGGACAGAGGTGGACTCCAAGGCTTGCTCCAAAGGCAGCAGGGAATGGTGCCTATGGCTGAGGAGAGGGCTGTGGAGCAGCACACCTGACAAAGGTGAGCTGTCCTTCAGCTGTCAGGACAGCACTGCTCTGGGGGTCTGTGCCAACAGCAGAATCCCCCTGGGCTGGAGCAGGGCCAGCACCTGGGGAGGCAGGGGGCTGCAAGGCAGGCTGTGCCCATCTGGAGGGACAGCACCCGGTCCTCTGCAGATAGGAGGAGTTCCTATTACTCACCTCTCCTTTCACAGACAGTTTGGCACATTCCTCTTTAATGTTACAAAATCCAGTGTTTCCATCAGGAGGCAATGAAGGAAACAGCTTTGTCCTTGGATTTTGAGACCACTTGGATCATTTTCATTGCTTCAAGGTAGAGTGCCTTATACCTCCTTACAGACAGAATGCTGTATTTGCTGCCACACAAGAATTACAGTTCATGTTTGTGTTACAGACAAGGGCCATAAGGACACATGAGTTTGTGGTAATTGCTGGGTACAACGTCACTTGGCTGAAATCTCCTGGAGCGTGACCTCACAGTCTAGGATGGGTAAGATGTGAATGCACATTTCAGTTCTAATTGAAATCTCAGAACCTTTTAAAGGGGTCTTTTGGAAACAACAGGCTGGAATTTTATCTGTATCATATCTGTGTTACTGGCCACTGTATTACTAAACCAGTTGTGTTTGTTTCAACAGAGGCAGCTCCTGAAGCTGGTGAAGATGATGCAGAACATTCCAGAATATCCTGTTGCATTTGTTGTAAAGCTTTAGTGTGACTTCTACCCAAATGTTCAAACGAGGCTCAGAGTTAGCAGTGCATGCTTTTCTTGGAAGGCTGTTTGCTAAAAATGATTTAAAGATTAAAGATTGTGGAAAAGTGCTTCAGCTTATACAGTAGGACCAATGCAAATGTGTAAGGAGACAATGGCTACAGGTATTAATAAAGGTTCCTGTTTTGTCCAGAAATGGTATTGCTTTTGTTCTTCTGTGGGAAGACTGGGGAAAGGTCTGGAACTCATCTGTGAATGATTTGGGCCTAGAGATCAATTACATGAGGATAATGGGCAAATAGAAGGAGGCTTCTCTTTCCAAAGGCTAATTAAGAATTTGACTCCATGATCTTTGTGCCCTCTTCCAACTCAAGATGTTGTATGGGTCTGTGGTTGTGTACTGAACTCAAAAAAATGAAGCCAGTTATGGCCTAAGAGACAAGTGTGACTTGCATGCTGTACATAATTTCAGGCTGAGTAATGATGTTCTAGGATATTTCCCAAATGCTTTTTTTGACAGCTTGGTGTTTACAACCTGGAAAAGAAAAGTATTGAGATTTTATAGTGAGATATATACTATGTACTGTCCATAGAAACTGGGCCATTATTTGAATAATAAAGCTTTCACTGAGTGACTGGACATGGTAAGAGACATGAAAAGAGATGCCATTTTACCTCTGAATGGCTTATTTTTACAGATAGGTGAAAAGGGAGCAGATGGAACCTCTTTATTGATGTAGTCTGGTAGACAGTTTTTTTTGAGTCACAAATGGGAAAAGTTTGTTGTCTTTTACTACCCTGCAGGCAGAGGAGAAGAGTAATTACTGGTATGGGATCCTGTTTCTGATTCTTGGGGTTGCTATTTTTGAGTCCTTGGAATGGTGTGAACACCCTGTATTTTTAAGAGCTGCTGCAAAGTTGTCAGGTGTGATAATGGGTGATGTGTGAGGTGAGACCACTCCAGTCTCAGTTCTTGTGCAAGCTGGAAGCAAAAGCCAAACAAAGTCCAGAAATAGAGACCAGAATGCCAGTGGCTGCCAAAGGCATGAAAGAAGAAACAAACGTTGTGCTTAAGACCAGAAAGGATCATTGTGATTACCTAATCTGACCTCTTGTGCTACACAGGCCACAGAACATTGCTCAGTGATTGCTACAGTTAATATAGATCTGGTTTTTTGGTCTGTTTTTAATTAAAATTACACCCAACTTTAAAAGGATATCCACCTCTTAGGCCTGGAGTGATGAAGGGCCTGCAGTGTTACTAAAAGGTGTCATGTTCAGCTAAGTTGAATCTATCAATTCTATCTCTTCAGGGTACATTTGAATCCTCACATCATTCTTGTTACTCTCAAAGCTGTGTGTGCTATCATCAATTACTGTCTCACTGTGTATCCCAAAGCAGACTGTTGGAGCAATATCATACTTGGTTCTGGATCTGTTCTGGACTAAGAACCAGCACTTGTTTGACTGAGTCCAAAGATGGCCATCAGTAGTGGTTGCCCACTTGAAACTAGTTCTGGCTGAAAGAGAAATCCATCCCATTTAATCTGTCTGGATTAATCCCTGCAATGTCCACATTGTTCTCTAAAGTTAATTTTTTGTGTTGGAATAGTGTGCACTAAAGGTTACCAAAATTCTGGGGTAATGTGCCAACATGTCAGAGACATCAAAGGTTTGTAGTAGGTTTGGTCAACAATATTTCAGTGCTGCTAGTCAAATTAATTCTATTCCTCCTTTTCATGCCAGTGGTATTTATTTGTTGTTGTTTGCCCTGTTAGGTTTATTCTTGCATGTGCTTGGTCACACATTTGTGTTTTCCTCACTCTGATGATACTTGACAGCTGACAAGGAGCAGATTGGGAAGGGGTGTTTGCTTTTTGAGGAGCTTGGGAGTGAGCTCAGTCTCACACTGTGAGCTGTTAGATTTTGGATTTTGAGGGTTCTGTGCCTCTCCCCCATGATTTTTGCTCACTTTCACCAGAGGCAGATCTGGAAAGGAGGCAAATGAGGTTAACACCTGCCCAAAATAATTGCAAACAGAACCTCTCCTGCTTACTTTTAGCAGAGGCACTGAGAGCACGAGGCATTGTTATAGTTACAATGGGTCAGACATTAACAGACATTTCATTTACATGTCTTGCTTCCTCTGCAGGAGCCAGAAGAATCAAGTCCTTTTTTTTTTTTCCCTAGAACCCTATTTCATTTGGGATCTATNAGGTCTCCTTAGGATGAGTGAATAAACTAAGGTACTGCATTTAAATTCCCAAACTGCTTTTTCAGGAGTTGATTTCAAGAGCACTGTTGATATGTTGCAGGTTATACAGAGGATATTCTACACAGTCAATCGATCCTGGTCGGGGAAGATCACTCTAACAGAGCTGAGGAAAAGCAACTTCCTGCAAGTATGTGGGTTTCTGTGGGAACAGCATCCGGAGTGCAGCATTGCTTGTTCCATTGCTGCATGGTGAGGGAGCTGTGCCTGGGCTGCAGTGGGATGAGCCAGGAGCTCAGTGACAGGAGTCTGCTGGTGCTACTGGAGGAGCTGTGTCTGAGTTGAGGTGAGAAGAGCAGGGACAGGAGTGGCCCCAAGGCACTGAGAGAAGGTCAGGGCGTGACCGAGCTCCAGCTCTGAGGCCACATGGAGCAGCAGCATGGCTCCCAGTCCAGACAACAGGAAAGACAGCAGGACATAGCATTGCACCCACGTGAAGTGGCTCACAAGCAGCCAAGAAGAGCTGTAGGAGTGCCAGGGGTAGGAGAGCCAATTTCCTGCCTCCTAGGCAGCCCTCAGCCCACTGACAGCTGGTCAGGAACATCTCTGCAATTGCAGGATGAGGCACCTCGGGAGCTGATCTCCACAGGATAATCAGTGGGGCTTAGTTCTTGTTCCAGTGCCTGCAGTGTGTCCTTATGTCAGGATTTGGATCTCCGTCCTCTGTGTATTTTGCCCAAAAGAGCAGCAGGTTAAAACTGTCTCAGGCTGCTCGTGTCCAGCCCAACCTAAAGAGGCAGAAAGTCTTGAGGCTGAAAGGTGAAGAACTGGCTAAAACAGTAAAATCTCCCTCCTGTGTTCTGTTTGCCCATCCAGGTGTAGTGTGTTGTCTTCCTCAAACCCCTCAAGTATGAATTCATATTCTTTCTCCTTTCAGACATCATCTCCCCTACTTGACCCAATCAGCTAAGGGAAAAATGAGTGCTCTATTGAATTGGCTCATGCCAGTCCAAGCCCTGGGATCCCTGTTCCTTCCCAACCTTTGTTACAAATAAATCTTCCCAGATTATCCTGCATCTTTTTTCACTCATTTTCTCCCTTTAAACATTCTCTCAATTTTTCTCCTTCCATATCTACTCTGCCTTTCATCTCCTGCAGCAGGGAAGTTCAGCTCCTTGCTGCATGTGTAAATGGTATATTTGAGTGTGAGCTATAGAAGAAAAAAATGGTTATGGCAAAAGCTCCTCAAGTGATTGTCATCTGTAAAGAGAGAGAGACAGACACAGTCTGGAGAGGCCAGTGGGTGATGGATCAAAGGTGTTGAGACTTGGGTGTCAGCAAGTCAGAATAGTGCAGGTCTGGCAGTGCCATCCTGCTGTCCCTGACAGAAACTTCACTGAACCTGGTGGATAGCAGGATGTGAGAGTTTTGTTTGGATTCCTTGGATGTGGAGGTGGCTGGAAGTTGATATTGAAATATGAGTGCCAACACATAACACAGCATCTGTTTTTATGGGTAGCAGGGGCACTCAGCCTGCCTGTGTGGGGACACCATTCCCTGGGATAGCTCAGGCTGTGTTTTGCCTGCTCCCTTGGGAACAGGCTGTGAGGGCAGGGGAGGCCAGGCCTGCAGCTCACTGGAGCCACAATTTATTAGACAAGAAGATTTCTGGTGTCCTGCGGCCTCAGCACCAAGAAGAAAAGTAGGGAGGTGGCACTGGGAAACATGCAACGACCTCTTGTTTCTGGGAAGGACAAGGAGGTGTAAAGTGGGAATGAAACATGGATGTTAGCACTATGTTTCCTAGTAAGACATGTCAACAGATGTTATGGTTGGAAATCTGTCTGAGCCTCCCAGCTAAACCAGAATGATTCCTGCAACACCACAGGGAAGTCAGTGTGATTAGTTTGGGGTCCATCCCTCCTGTCTCAGTCCAGGTGTGAGTCTGGAACAAGACTTGATTTTGCCCTTCAGGAGGCAGACAGGGCTCTGTGATGTGTAAAGACATATCTCAGTTCCTGGGGAAGACTCTGGACTTGCTACGGGAAGTGGCTCTAAGAGTCTCTGATGCAGGTCAGGATTGTTTCCCAGACCGTGCATCCCAGCTGACACAGCAGTTTGTGTTGCTGTTTCTCTGCCTCACTCTTCACTAGAGATGAAAATGAACAAAAATTATTGACAGGAGTGGCAGAGATGTTGTGCCAAGGATGGCCAAGCCAGGTGCTCTGTAAGTGCCTGCTGAGAAAAACAGCAACCACATCTATTGGGGAAAGGCTGCACTTTGGATTAGTTCTCAGGGCTGTGTTCACCCAGCTTCCTGAGAAAGTGGAGCACTTAGCTGCAGAGCTGCCTCTTCATCCAGGTTTAACTTCCCATTGTACTTGTACCCTTTCAGACTCTGGCTCTCTTGGAAGAAGAGGATGACATAAATCAGATCACAGATTATTTCTCCTATGAGCACTTTTATGTTATATACTGCAAATTCTGGGAGCTGGATACTGACCATGACCTTTACATCAGCCAGAAGGACCTGGCTAGGTACAGTGATCAAGGTATGCTGCCTGCAAATGTGGTGGGGTGAGGGCATTGCTGAAAACAGAATGCTCCTACTGAGGAATAAAGCCTGCCTTTAATTTGATTAATTTGATGCCTCAGAAAAGGTTTTAATGTAGCCACCCATCTCTTAAATAAATGTTGATTTAGAGAAGGAGTTGTACAAGCTTAGACACAGAGAACTGCAAGACACACTATTTTCTGCATGAGTAGCTACAGATGGAGCTTCTGTTCCTGTGTGGGTCGCTGCCAGGAGGACAGGCTAAAATAATGTCCTGAAACTTGTTTGTTATTTACTGAGGGCTTTGCAGGAACTTGGAAGTAGGGACAAGAAGGATGAGCCCCTGTGAACTTCAGAGATTGTTGAAGTGCAATCTAGTTATGCATGAGAGGAATCCAAAGTCCAGTGAAGCCTGGGGGGTTTCAGCTTGCAGATGGACTCTGGAGAGTATCTCTTCAGTTCAGCATGGAACTTCCTTTCCAGAAGTTAAGCAGATGCTATTTGTTTTTGAAGGTTCAAGGGCCATAGATAAATTAATGGAATACAAATCCACAAAGGGCTAAAACAGCCATGTGTTCCAAGTGCAGGCGTTTATGGGGAGGCCATGGGGCTTCTGGGTGAGTGTGACAGTCACAGGACTCAGGAGTGTTGATCACCGGGCTAAGTGGGTGAGGATGGATGAGTGCCTCCCTTGGGGTGAGTGATATGGGAGACTGGTCCCTGCTGGGAAGCTGCAGTATGGAATGGGGTATTTGTTGCACAGGAGGCTCGAGAGCCCTGAGGTGCTGGGGAGCCAAGAATTAAGGGGAGAAGCCATGGGTGCAGTGCCCTGCAGCCTGTCAGCTGTGCCAGGGCACCTGAGGGGTGGGGCAGGCTGGGTCTGCCTGGCTGCAGTGCCAGAACTGTGCCAGGACCACAGGAGTGATGGAGAAGGTGTGAAAGGAGTCCAGGTGGGGCTCAGCTGCCTGGGGTGGTGAGGTCACTGTGCAAATCTGCCCAGAACTGGTACCTGCTGCTTGGCTTCTGCTCTGCTATAACCATCTATCCCATATATCTCCTGGCTGGCAGAGCCTCACCTTTATGCTGGTGTTTCATTGTCTTCCCTGCAGCATGGTTGCCACAGCCTGTCCTCTCCTCAAAAGTGTTTTGTAGAGATTTGATGTGTCATTTTTGATGTGAGCTTCTTTTGCAGTACGCACTGGGATAGTCTCCTCCTCCTGTGTGACAAGTCCTACTGCAGCAAAGTAGGAGTAACGTCCATTTCCAAGGATCCAGATAACAGTTTTCTGTCTGTGGGACAGTGTGGTGTTTGGAAGGATACAAAGGCAGACACACTGGGAGAATCATCTTGGGGTTTTAGAAAATGCTGCTAAACAGAGGATGGTTAGGCAGTGTAGTTGGAGCTTTCTTTTAACAATGGGAAAGGGCTTTGTGTGGATTCAGCATGAACAACTGATTGTACTTATTCCTGTGAGCTGTAGCTTCATTTTCTCCGTGTTTTCCTTCTTTCCAGCTTTGTCAAACAGGATCATTGAGCGGATATTCAGCGGTGCTGTGGTGAGGTGAGGAATAGCACACTGCTTGGGGGAAGAAGGAAAGGGAATTTCTGTCAGGCAGAGAAATACAAGTTACTCTCAGAAATGCCCCTGATCAGAATGGTTTCCAACAGGGTGCTCCAGCTGGAGCTGCCTGAACATGGAGTGAGACTTCTGGGTATCTTAAGAAAACAAAATAAAAATCCCATAGGATGGGATAACTGGGCATAGCTGGAAGACATGGCACAGGGATAGCTGGAGAGCACTGCTTTGAAGTCTCTGAAAAGGGATGTGTTGTGGGAGGGGATGTGGCAGATGAGCTTCAGCTCTGCAGTGATAAAAGGCAGCAAATGCTGTGCCTGGTGCTGCAGGGTGCAGGGAGTACAGGCTAAATAGGTGACAGTGCCCCATTTTCTCTCACTAATGGTTTGAAAAATATCTTTGATGTCCTGAGTATTTAGGGGCCTGGTGATTTTT
>VZTT01046417.1:0-60058 GCA_013400855.1 Buphagus erythrorhynchus | reverse complement strand
GGCCAGTGCTAAACCCACCACAATTAGTTAGAAGGACTACAGTCAGGGATATTAAGTGATATTACTTCTGTTCATACAAGCCTTCCTTTAATTTGAGAAGGATGATGAAAGTCCACAGAGGAACAAGAGTGACAGAGGGATTGGAAAATGCACTAAGTTGATAAAGTGTCCGCAACTTCCACCAGCTGCTCTTGCTAAAGAAAAGGCTTATGCCTGATTTGACTGCAGTCTAGAAAGTGCTAATATTCCCTACAAGGAACATTTCTGAGTAGGGAGTCCTCCTATTTAGCACGTAAAGGCATTATGGGAGCATCTGGAATTTGGAGTTCTTAAATCAATTCAATTTGCACAGATCATTGTGACTCATCAGAGATCAGATCCTCCCATGCAGGGCAGTTCCAAGTGCAGACAAACTTTTTAATGTGCTGGTGGCCAGCTCAAATGTGCTCCAGCCAGGGACACTGGCAGTACCTCATCGGGTATCTCCAAATAAGGACAACATAGAGTGGCCAGCAGTCACAAGCCACACAAGCGTATCTAATGCTCTGTGTGTGCTCAAGCACTAGTTCAGAGAGGCATTACTGCAGACAGTGTATGTGCTGCATCAATGCCTAGAGCCCTGATGAGATGGCCAAGATAGGTTTAGTTTATAAGAGCAATAGTCACTTTATAAAGAAATGCTACAAGAAATGTAGCACTCTTTGGCCTTATTTTTCAAAGATAAAGAGTGCCAAGAATGTGTTGAAATTTCCTTAGCATTTCTGAAAATCAAGCCATAATTAATTAACCCTTGCATGCCATTGGGGTTAATTATTTTTTTCCACTTGATTTTAAAAATGAAAAGAGAAACTTTGGACTTCTCAAAACTTTGCAGCAAGTTTGTGGTCAGAACTTGGAAGATCCTGAATTATCACCCCATCACTATTTTTTCCCCCTTTCTAATTGAATGAGCTTTTACCATCACCAATGCAACCTATTGTATAGCATAGACCATATAAACTGCAGGACAAACTCCAGGAATACCTCTGACTGCATTCCTATTCAGAGCTAGGATATGCCAGCCAGGAGCACGTCCTGCCTTTAATTACACTCAAGAGGTCTTGGTGATTTGGTGTCCTACATCAGTATTAGGAAGCTTGGGCACTGAATTGCTATAAATCAGGAGCTTTGCTGCTCTCACAACCAGCCCAGTGGGAGCCTGACTTTCTCAAAGAGCTTAATTAAAGAGTGCTTATTGTCAGCTCACCCCTGCAGCCCATTAGAGCTCCGGAGAGATTTCTGTTCTCCAGCATCATTGTGAAAAGTGGGACAGTCCTTCCTTCTGAAGAAGCTTTGTGTTCATAATCATTTCCTCACATGTCAATATGGTCCTGGTGATCTTATAGTCATATTGCAATTAGTTGGTGATAGGTATGGACAGGGGATATCTGAATAACTGTTTATGGACATCCTATTGGCCAGACAGTTATTCAACAGAGTCATAATTTTCCTCCTAGCTAGTACTTTCTCTGGCTATATCTCAGTATGCTTGAAAAGACAAAAGTAAGGTGTGACATTTCCAAAAAGCAACAATTTTCTTTCTTTGGAAGCACATACAACCCTGCCCTCTGAAGGAGGCAGCCCCTTGTGACTTACAGAGAGAACCCAAGTTTCCCTGTCATTAAGGCCCTTCAAAACATTACTTACTTTTGGCTTGAAATCCATGTCATAGTAGAGTTGCACTGTAGTTAAATGAATTATTCAGACTGTAACCTCTGCTGCTTGGTAGAGCCAGCTTCAGTTTTTTCTGTGCATAGGACTATTGTACTTGGGCCCCCATCAGTCTCATCCACCTTCAACAGGCTATTTGTATGTGCTTTATTATTGAAAAAACACCTGCTATCAGACATCAGGATGTGCAACTGCACAATCAGGGGAGCAGGTGGGAAGAGAGGGATCATGTTACACCGCACTTCCTCGGCTTGTCCCACCCACTTCCCAAGCTGAAGCCATCAGGCACAGTCATCACCATGTGTGTCCCAGGAGCTGAGAAAGAGTTTTTAAATTTGATTCAGAATGGACACAGGCACAAACAGCCACCTCCCTGCATGCTAGACTTGGCAGTGTTGAAGCCAGGCAATCCAGGGATTGCACAACTTCTGGCTCTGCTGGCTAACCCACATCCCAAAGGAGCTGAGAGGGTAGATTGATTCAGGTTTGTCCATTACTAAGTATTATTTCCCAATGCATTTTTGGAGCCATCCTACCTCTAAATTTAAGCCCGGAGAGGTCAGAGATATTTGAAGGCTTCAAAAGAAATTTTGGACAGCAAAAAATGAGAGAAAAATCTCATGGATCTAGACTTTGTTAGTAGTTCTTAGAACTTTCACATTCTTCATGATTGCAGCTATAAATAGATCTAGTATTAATTAAACCCTGGCCAGCTAAATGTGCCAATAAGATTAAGGAGCAAAGTGTAGGCTGTCATCCTGCCAGTGGCTATTCCCAATGCAAAACTGACTTTAACAGAGCCATCTGAGAGATGAGAAGCTTTTTTGCAGTGATACCACAAGGAAAAGACTCCTCTGACTTGTGTTCTTTGTTACTACAGTAGTGTTTCAAACTTGCTGAGTTCTTGTATCCTTCACTCCGTGCTAAGCAATCCCTAAATTGTTTTCATTATATTGTGTCATCATTGTCTTCCTGCTGTCTGCTTCCCCACTCAGGAAGTGCTTGCAGAATCTGCATGGAGGACAGGAGGTTATCCTAGAGAATAAGTGGCCTTGGGAAGGAAGTTTTACCTGTCAGTAAGTGATATATTGTAATATGTAAAGCTGGTAGTCACTTGCTTATGGCTCATGGCTCATGTGGTGGTTTGTCCACAGTCCCTCACCCGGCTATTTCATCATGATGTCTTCTGTGCAGATATAGGTATGTCCAAACACAAACTCTTCAACTGCCTTTTGGCACAGGTAAACCACTGTAAACCCCACCTGCATGCCATGCCTGAAATGCCTACAAAAACAAGTGACTTTCTGGTATGAAGCAAACCCTTTCTCTCCCTGGCACTCTGTATAGAGCAGATGCTATGCCACAGGCTTCAGGTGGCAGCTGCAGTGAGCCAAGTTTGGGAACCAGCCCAGGGCATGGAGCAAGGGAAGTGCCACCCCTGGGCAGGGACACCTGCCTGTGGCAAAAGCAGGGCCTGAGCAGGGACATCCAGGGAGGCAGGATTTCCCCATGAAGCATAATAATTTTTCTCAGTGGAACTGAGGAGCAAGTTTGACTCATCAGGCACAGGGAGATGGAGACCCCCAGAGCCCTGGCAAAGGGAAAGGAAATACAGCTCCAGTCCTCCTGGTGTGAAAGTGGTCTGGTTTTGCAAAAGAGGTGAGCTCCTGGCTTTGGAGAAGAGATGTTAAGCAGCAGAAGTTCCTGAGCTGGGCCTGGTGGAGTATCCCCTGGGATGGTACCCAGTGACTGAAGGGAGCAACTTCTGAGCAATGCATGTAATGAGTGGTGAAAATATAATTGCCAGCTCACTTGGGTATAATAATATATTTAGATAAAGAGCCAGCCAAACCAAGCCAGCCCATTTTATCAGGCCAAACCTCACCCTATTCTCTGTTATCAGAGGAAAGGATGTTCGCTTGCTTAGTTTTTAAATGTTCAGTGGTACTTAATTCTCTGCCAGATCCTACAATTCTGATTTGCCATAGCACTGCCTGCTCCATGGCATTTTTGTATTGGGTCCATTAATTTTATTCTGTAATGGAGTAACCAAGTAACTAAAAAATACGTGATCTGTTCTGAATATATGCTATGCTGCCCTGAGAGGTTATGGAGTCTCCTTCTCTGATGATATTCAAAACCCTCCTGGATGTGACCCTGTGCAAACTGCTCTGGGTGAACCTGCTTTAGCAGGGGAGCTGGACTCTATGATCTCCAAAGGTCCCTTCCTCCCCAGCCATTCTATGATTCTGTGATTTACTCTGTTCTAGTATCCTCTGCGCTTTGTCGTTTTCATCAGATGAATTTAGGACTCAACTTGTCCTTTTGGAGAAGGATAGGGATAGGCTGCTCAAGGCTGTCTACATTAGACTTCTCGAACTAGGCCAATTGTGTCCCATATTGAAGGATATTGATTAATTTTGATGGCGCCTGAAATATGTTCCTGCATTAGCAATGATCTACATACTTTGGAAATTTGTGGTGCTGTAGCAACACCTGAAAGTGTGTCCTTAGTAAAAATCTTCCATTTGGCACGGTGGTAACAGCAGGCAGCAATAGTGTGGTAGGTGGGAAGCTATGTAAGGAGCTGATGGGCACACACCAATGTCCTGGCAGCACTGATGGCAACACTCTGCATGAGTGTTCCTGCTGGTATGAGCCTTGGGGGCCTCTCCCTTCCCTTCTTAGAATAGGTCTTCTAAAATCTCCAGAGATCTCTCTCTTTTATGTGCAATTTTTCACACATTTGCCTACTTCCTTCAAACAAAACAATCAACCCTCTGAAGTTTTATGTATCACCTTTCACTGAAAATTAGCACCTGATAATTTTCACTGAAAATTCTACCAGGTAACTAACTGAAGACGTTTTAAACTCCTGGAGTTTAGCGGTTCCTTCCCCCAAAAACTGTTAACACTGAAAGATCTGCTTGATTTATTAACCATTGAACCAGAAATTAGCATCTTAAAGTTTGAGTACACTACATGTCACAGTACTTCCTATGAATGCACACTCAAAGCTATGCCTTCATCCGCACTTTAACCAGATAATCTATGATAGTAGGTAGGATAAAATTTTTCTCCTTATTTAGTAAAATAATACTGGCAAGGAAAATGAATTTTGCATGATCACTTCTCAGTCTGAAACACTTCTAGGCTAAATATATTCATCTAAGATATGTGCTTTGGGCATCTGTTTTCAAGCTATATTCTCCCTGCAAGCAGCACAGAAGATGCTGTTCTTTGCCATCACTGCGTGCAGCATAGGTAGACGTAAGAAGAGAATTTTGCCTGAAGATTTATGTTGTCTTTTTGTTCAGTCGGTAGATATAGCTCTACTGACTCCCATTTTAAATTGCACACAAAATGCAATCATACACCTGGCTAAAAACCTTGGTTATACCTTCCAAGCTAATCTTAAAATACAACTCAGGCCCAAAACTAAAATCCAGTGCTCCAATATGCAGGAGAGCCTAAGAGAGAGAGTCTTCACAGCACACAGTTAGCTCTGCCAGAAGACAATTGATATTCAAAAATGCTTATTTCCCTTTAAAATTTGGCCATTATATGTTTTATGAGGACACAGAAGCGAAGGTCCCTTCTATCACCATTCAGAGAGGATTTTAAGAAAATGCAATTAAGTTCTCTCCCCACTAGACTTCATGAAAGAAGAGACACCTCACCCTCTGGGAAGTGTAAGCAATACCAGTTTTGTAGTAAAAAATCCTGCCTGGTTGTTCAGCTTTATTTTTGCAAGTGTCAGACTTAGGCAGAGTTCATCTATACTGGGCCACAGTGCATATTATTACAAAACACTCTCTAAGGCAACTCTTTTCAGCTTTAGAGGTCATGTTGAAATGAGCCAACATGACAAGGCTGAGTGCCACCCAGGCAGTTTTGTTCTGTGAAAAATTCCATATTTGTTTCTAGCATTTGCATCTGGGCTCCTGTTTGTTAGGTCAAGCAAAATGCTCATTTGCTTGCACTCATCTGAATGAGGAAAGGTCACAATACAGAGACCTTAAGTCATAGGATCATTGAATCATGGAATAGTTTGTGTTGGAGAAGACTTTTAAAGGTCATCTCATCCAACCTCCCAGAACTGAGCAGGGACATCTCCAACTAGATCAGTTTGCTCAGATCCCTGTCCAACCTGACCTTGAATGTTCTTGGGGACAGGGCATTCACCACCTCTCTGGGAAATCTGGCAGTTTCACTGCCCTTTTTGTAATAAAAATTGTAGCCTAAATCAACACTTTTTTAGTTTAAAGTCCTTATGCCTTGTTCCATCACAAAGGCCCTGCTAAAAGGGCTATCCCTTTGTATCTGTGAACAGCAGAAAAGCTACATAAAGGAGGAACTTATTCTTCCAAGGAAAAGCTACATAAAGGAGGAACTTATTCTTCCAAGGATGACAAATAAGCCTTATCTGGGATGCCTCGGCTCTGCCAACCAGCCTCGGGATGCAGAAGCTGTCCTGTGGATACCCACACTTCCAGCACCCACTACACGGGATGCAAATGCTTTTGCATCTTATTTCTGTTTACTGTGCAGTTCTGTTTACTGCCGCCACTGTGGGCAGGGGAAGCTGCACATCAAACCCCTGCTTTGGCCTGGGCAGAGGAAAGCTTGCATTGTTCCTGGTTAAGGGACAGCTTTTGAAGTCCACTCTCTAGATGACTTGGTATAGGAAAGACCCATGTTCAAAAGAATGGGCTCCACCTTCTGGTCCAGAAAAGCAGCCCAACAAAAAGCAAACAGACCATCTTTCACTCTTATTATTAATTGATGGTCAGAAGCCAGTATACAAAGGTCTCTGGGTCTGGAAAGCTGAACAATAAAAAGCAAGCTATTGTCATAGAGAGCAGAAATTCTCCCAGCTTCCTCTCTTCCCCAACCTATCAGCATAACCTTAGACTTATCTGGGTTGAATCCCAGCCAGCTTGCCCTCACTCAAGCCCCGATCCTGGCAAGACAGTAGGTAAGCTGATCAACTGCTCCAGCCAGCTCCAGCAGCCAAGGCCTGAAATAGAAACATGCAGCTGAATGTTGGCCATGCACAGGGAGATCTCCAGGTTGTCATGGAGGGAGGAGGAGGAGATGGTCCTCAGAGATCATTTTACTGCTCCCTGGCCCCTGTGTGTTTTGATCAGTGATAGCAAAGCACCTGATGTTTACGTGGACAATGGGTTTTGCATGTGACTAGCAGGAAATTACAAAGTCAGTTGGTTTGGCACCTCAAATTGTAAGTCCTTCTTTTAGAGGAAACCTGTTGAAAAGTTGAGGTTTCCCATCTTCACCAGCAGCTCTAACTCTAACCTGTACTAAGTAGGAAGATAAAAAAAACACAATCCAAAGCTGTAGTCTCACAGTCACTAATCTGTGATGAAAGCGCCTTTTCAAAAAGGACTGATCTGACTTCTGCAAAATGAAGAAATGCTCTCCTAGCTCTTAGGGGCTGTGATGAAACCCTGAGACATGTGATGAGAAGTGCAGGAGCTGCATGAGGTCATGGGCTGCATCTTCCCACCAGGAGGGCAGAAGCTGCAGACCTGGATGAATCAGGAGAGCTTTTGCTCCAGTCCAGGCGCCAGGAGTGAGTTCCAGGCATACACAGGCAGGAAGTAAAAAGCTTGGGCCTAATAATGGCTGGGAAAAACTCCTTGTTCCCTCCTAACATAAAGGTCATGTTTTTAAACTCTCTTCTCCTTTGGTCCCATCACTGAGGGCCCTGAGCTCTCAGCACCATCACCAGATGCATTGAGCAGCTACTGCAATGCCCATGCAGCACCCCACCTGGGAGCATCCAGAAACAGTGGGGTAGTGAGACACAGACAGTATGCTTGCTGAGGGTTTATGAAAGGCACATGCAACAGGAACAGCCTGTTCCTTTCTCACCTTTATAGATGAAAGTGTTATCTGGCCCCTAGAATGAAGTACTGATTTTAGTGAAAAAAATCATTTGGGCTTCTTACCACTTTAAGGATTTCAACCTGTCTGCAGCTTTTTTTGTACTAGTTCTCATACCTCAACCATTCTTAAGAAGCTTCTTCAATCTGATAAGACTTTGTTTGCGAGAAGCTACATATTTATTAACTGACGAGAAGACAGCCAGAAGAGTTTCTGAGCAGATAGAAATGCATGAACAGTTAGGCAGAGACTCTGAGAACAGCTTGTGTAACAGCATGACTGATGGACAGGTAACATTTAGTCAGCCACCTGCTTGGGGAGTTGGGATGGAGAGCACTTCACCCAGCACTTTCTGAGGCATGGAAATCACACAGGCTGCTCCTACCAGGGTTTATGGGTGCCCAAAAGTACTTCTCCTGTCATTTTTCCTCTTTAGTGCAAAGCTGGTCTGTCCAGGGAATAAAAGTTGACGAAAATACATGGAGCTGGTGGGCAGCCATTATGTAAAAGTGCTCTGCATGGAGATGGAAAAAAACCAACCCTTCAATCTGAACAAAAGCCTGAAGTCACTGTTAATTCTTTGCAAAATTTACCACCCATACAAGCAGGAAGAGTTAAAAACACCAATCAGGCAAAACTTTCTTGACCATCAAGGCCACCATAATCAACTGAAATATCCAGGTGATTTATACGGTCCTGTTACTCATTCAGGGCTGCACATGAGCTGTGTTTCCTAGGATGGCATTAAAGGATATGTACTTTATGTATATATCCTTTAATGTACAAGGATATGTACAATATGTACTGCTTCTTGCAGTACGCATTGGAGTCCATATCTTAACAAACAATTTAAAGTAAAATGCAAAAAAAAATTGGAAAGGAAACAATTGCCTCCATATGCAAATGGGAATTAATTAATTATGAATCATAACTTCTATGCAGCACTGCCAAAAGGGCAAACAACTGAGAACTTAACTAAAAGGAGAAAATTGTCAGCCTTTCAGCGGATAACCATTTTGATCTGACCAACAATAATTATGAAAATGGGCAGAAGACTGTTTCACTGATGATAAATCTTCAACATGTCCAGCAATATTTGAAGATTCATATTTAATTACTGTGACTACTCAAATTAAACAGTGGAAAAAAGTTGTCAATGCCATTTTTTAAATTAGGGAAATAGATGGAAAGCCAAAAGAAACATCGTTAACTTCGGTAACTCAAAGAGAGAGAGTTTCCCTCTAGGCCAAATCTTGTGATAGAAGAGAGATGTCACTTATTATGCACTTTAGAATATGTCTGGCAAGGTTAAGAGGTAAATAGCCAGAACAGTTATCATCTGATTGGTAATGGTTTTCTCAGTCACATATTTACTCCAAGCACATTCTTGGTGTTCCAGGTTACTCACAACTCTTGATCACAATTTGTTGTTTTCTTTTTTCCCTCCAGAAATTACGTTAAGGCAAATAATTTTAGAAAACTTCATGCTCCACTAGTGGACAAGGCATGGCAGGGCTTCTGTGAGTACTTAGGATAAAATAAGTGTAACCTGGCCACCCAAACTGGTGGCCTTTGCTCGCCCTGTGTCACAGGCTGTGCCTGTTAAGGAGCAGCACAAGGTTTAGCATGAGGAAGCCCATCTGCCAAAGGGCAGTGCAGATTTGCAGGGTGCTTGGAGCTGTAGGTTGGCCAGGATGAACACAGCAAAGACAATGTCTGCTTTATTTTAGCACGCAGAGCTCTGATCAGTAGAAGCATGCACAGATCCTCTATGTGAATGGGGAAAGATGTTTTCAGAAGCATCTTCTGGAACAAAATGCTACAGGAAATGCAATCCTTTCTCTGCAGTGGTCTGGATGGCACAGGGAGTGCCTCCATGCCCGAAATGCCTATGGTGTTCAGTAGTCATGCAGGCACTCAGGTGCACCCCAAAACAGGGGTCAAGGAGATCACTGTGGCACGTTGTTCCTATTTGATCAGAGATACAGATGCACTGGGCTCACTAAAGTTTTCCGCAACAGCTATTCTGCCCTGATGGTGCAGATTTTGGCTGCAGAGTTCATCCCACCTTCTTGCAATGAGAGCCATGTTCCTGTTACTGGCCCAAGCGATGTGAGTGCAAACACGAGTCCTAATCCTGCTGTTCTATGGGGACTCATGATTTTTTTTTTTTTGCCTGAATTGCTCATCTGTAAAATAAACAGAGAAGTTTTTTGTAGAGATTACCTTTGCAAAGTTCTTCCAGATGTATTCCTGAAAGTGGTATGTAAGAACCATTAAGAATAATATTAGACACAATGAAATATGCCACAGTAAAGTGCAGATTAACCACTGTGCCAGAAAAACACACACTGAATTGCTCTCAAGGACACAGAGTTTTGTAGGATGTATGAATGGGAGTGGTTGCTTTGTAAGATGTTCTGTGTGAAGTGGATTATGTGCCACATTCTGCTGCAGCTGTCATGGCAAGTATTCCTATTTCCCTTGGCAACAGAACTATCAACTTTTTATGCAGTAAATAACTGCATGAAAAGCTACATTTAGTGACCAGGGGACAAGTTAATTTTCTCTCATCCTTAACTTCAGCCCTCGTATGGAGATGAAACACTCCACTGAAAAGCAAGTGTTTCCTTCGGCTTGTGACAGGTTTCCTGTTCATAGTTTCATTATGATTCACCCACCGGTTGCTGTGCTAGTGACACTATCTGTACTGAACATGGTATATGGTACTGCATGGCGTCTGAATTCACTGAAGGAGATGATGACAGGGCAGCAAACCCATGAGTGCTGCTTTTGTAGCGCTCTGAGCGAGTGCTGTCTAATGCAGGTCACCTGAAGTGCTGCCACTGAAACGACTAAAGGTCTAGAAGAAACAACGCACTTTTAAAAATTTATTTTTGGAGTCTCTTGCTCGTGTTTTTCCTCAGCTGAAATTACTTATTCTGCAAACTAGCACCACCACCAGGATTAGGGGCATGCATTAAATGGACAAGGGAAGGATGAAAACTCAGGGAAACTAGATGTCACTATGAGAGCAATGATGGTCCAAAGAAGGACAGCCTTTTGCTTTATTGAAACAAAGTTTGTTGTAAGCTAGCATTTTCCTAAAAGTGGTTTCCAGTGCTCAGAGAATGCCCCAGGCTCTGTTTTGCAGAGCTATACTGTTTGCATACTGCGCTGAAATTAAAAAAAAAACAACAAAACTCCAAAAAGAAAACCCAATAAACCAACAAATAGCAAAAAAAAAAAAANAAAACAAAAACAAAAAAAAAAAAAAACAAACAAACAAAAAAAAAAAAACACAGACCAAAAAAGTAAAAAAATCCACCAAAAAACAAAACCCAAGAAATTAAAAAAAAATCAAAAAACGAAACCCAAAATCTAAAAAAAAACCAAATCCACACAACAAACCTCATCAGGCTCATCTGGCTGCCTGCAAATGCTGCTTGGCTTGCCAGACAAGATGGATGTTCTCCTGGAATAAGAAGTGAGAGGTGGTTTCTTAATGAGGAGAGAACCAGAAACTGTTTCTAAGACATCATTTTGTGGTAAAACAGTGATAAAATCTCATAGGCTTGCAATTTAACTTGCTTTTGTTTAGGTATAAGCAGAGTGGCACAGTCTCAGCAACTCGTGAAGGTTTCAGTCCATCCTGCTCCCTGGGCAAAATTTCTGTTGAATATCTGTCCACCTGTTTTATGCATTCAGGAAATTATTTAGAAAGTTTCAGTGTTTTCCTAAAGAAAGGCAAAAGGAAAACAGTGGAAATTACCCAAGAACCCTGTTGACTTTGGTGCAGGGATGAAGGACATACATTTTCTTTTCTATGTATTCTAAAAAGACCATTAAGGGAGGTGTTTGGAGAGCCCTGCCCTGGGCCTTGTGCTTTCAGGCTTCTGTCCTTTCCAGTGTCTGGGTGGTGTTGTCAGTGATCTATCGGATCATCAGGCTGCTTAGTTCTTATAAAGAACGACTGGCACAGCTTATGCCTAAAAAACCACTGCTTGACATTTATAATCTGACTGTCAAACTATGCCTTTCCATAGTGGTTGTTTGAGGTGAGTGAGTTTGCACAGTATCAGGTACATACACAGATATACACAGATATATTTGTATTGTTTTTTCAGTGTTTGCCAACCAGGGTGTGGTAGAAGTGTCAACCCCACTGTATTCTCCACACAAATGCCCTATCTGCTTTCTGCTGCATCCTTATCCATCTTAAATAGTCTTGATTTTAATGTCTTCTTGTACAGAGCTGGAAAAGGACCACACAGGTCATTTGGTCATGAAAAGAACTTGCTTTCCTTACAAAGTGAAATCAGCAGTAGCTTCTCTCAGCACCCCATTGCAGGTGGTTCTGCAGAGGGAAGGTTTTCCCACCAGCAAGGCTGCACAGGGGGCAAGTGGGGCCTCTGGAACTGCCTGCAAGTTACAGCCACCCTAATGCCACTTTCTGACCCAGTTACCCAGTTTTGGGAGGAGATTAGGATATAGCTGGGAGCCCTCTGGCCATAGCCCAGTCCAGGCAGAACAGAGGAGGAAAATGACAGTATCTGTAAGAAAGATGGGGAGGTATGGACGGAGGCAGCTCCTGTACCAGCACAGCCTTCCCAACAAGTGTGCCCTTTGTCACCCACAGGTACAACCTCGGTGTCTGGTCAGACCCTGGGTTGCAGTAGGAAGTCCAGGTGACAAGGCGAACTTTCCATCTGGTATATTTGGCCAGAAGCTCACTAGGTTTTGTCTTGGAGTCAGAAGTTGTTGCTCTAATCCAATATGTTGAAAACTGTAAGTTGATAATGTTACCTCTGCACGTGCCCTAAGTAAAGGCCCAAGAGACAAAGTGGAAACCTTCAGTGCAAGGAATATTTGACCTGCACTATTCCCAACTGCTATGTATGGGATCAAGTAACTAAGAATGGACAAGTACCAGAGAGAAGCTTTAAAGCATTACCACCTCGTATGAATAAAGCTCAGCCTAAGTATTTATAGGAAATATCCATGTTTATCAATGTAGATTTAATGTGCTAAGTAGTAACCACTATGATGTATTAGGAAGGATGCACTTGCAGATAATAGACAGTAATTCTGCACTAACTTGTCTGTTCTTCTGTGCTTCATCCAAGGGCAGTACTGCAGCTGCTGCTGTTGCCTGGTGCTCCCTCTGCTCCTTTGTCCTCTGCCTACTGAATTCAGGGGGATTTGTGCCTTTAACATAATTATTATTAAGTTTCTATTTTATGTCCCTGTTCAAGAGACTCCTTGGTAGCTGATTATACTAATCAGAGGTGACTTAACCCATATTTAAATGCAGTAGTCTGAATTTGTCTGCAGCACAGTGTCCAGAAGATATCAACCAAGCATCAAAGAAAATTAGTTCATAGGTACATTATCCTGTGGGATCAAGATAAAAGGTAGTCAAAGAGCTTTACCTTTAGCTTGTATGCTCTCATGTAAGGATATGGGCAGGAGAAGGCAGCCATGCTCTTGTTTGTGCAAGTTTCCCTCTTCTCTTCTTTGAATTAGGCAGAATAACAGATCACAAGAATACTTCTCAGAGAATATTTTACTGCAGTTAAGACAGAATACTTTTTTCCTTTACAAAAATAATAATTATTTTTGGAAGTATGATCAGCCACATGTAAAGTATTCTTTAATCTTTTTCTGGGCCAAAAATATGACTTGGGCACTTCTCAGCTTTTCAAATTAATACATTCATTTATCTGACCAAGGTATTACTCCAGCACAAGGGAGAGGCCCAACACAGGGCCTTAAATACACACAAAATTTGGATACTACTGTTGCCTCGATAAGAACCATCTTAAACCATTTTCTAACAAAAAAAGGTCCTTGATGATGGAAATGAAAACATTCCTGTTGGTTCTCAAAAGCTTAGGTGGAATTTTGTCCTAAATGGTGATCCATGTATGTTCATAATACTTTTAAGCAGCTGCATAAATATTCCAAGTGGCCCTCAAAGATGCTGGGTAGGACAGTGAGAAGTTCATTTCAGCCAACAGGAATGCAAGATCTAGGGGGGAAATCCTGTTCATACTGGAGTAAATATGGTTTTTGTTCTGCCTTTAATGGCATTTCAATTCCTTTTTCTGAACTTAATTGGGAATGGGATTTTACCCATCTCCTCACATGATTCTGTTTCAAACCTGAATTTGAGCTTTGAGCCTTTTTAAATGGGGAAAATTAAGGTGAAACTAAATAAACCCAGATAATAGATCCATCTTCAGACGGAGAAAGGCTCTGCTACCTTTCCTGAAGCAGACATTCACTCTAAGCAAACAGTCCCTGTAGTGCCAGCAGTGCTCCAGGTACTGGGGAAGCAGCTGTAACACCTGACTGCACTGCTCTTATGGATAGGCAGTATTGTCCCTGGCCAAAGGGCCCTTGCTTCTCCCACTGCAAACACATGGGATATTTGAGGTGAGGAGAAGGTCATAATACCATAAAAGGGAAAATGCACTATTTCCAGAAACTTTCAGAGAAACTTCAGACTTCACAAAGATAAGGCTAGATAAGGAATTTCAGGGACAGAGTTCACACAGGTAAACTCTCAGGCAGTATATTTTTATGTTGCAAATAAGTGAGACTAAAATATTCCATAAACTTTCACTGTATTCTTTGCATTAAAACAAATAATTTGGTATTCATCTTGCAGCTTTCATTTTGTTAAATAACCGATATCCTAATTCAGAGCCAAGAATTTAATCCACAGAAAATTCTGTCCTGGGAGAAGATCAAAGTGAGTCCGGTGGTGTTAAGCACACACCTACAGCACTTGATCCTGAAAAAAAATTAGGTGCATGTTGCAATCAGCCTATCCCTTCTTACTGGTTCCTAGGCATTTAACCTAAGTCAGAGCAGTTTTGGTGCCAGGATCAAGGAGAGCAGGGCTCTGAAAATGTAGCAAGCAAACGGTGAGAACCCCAGCAGGCTGTGATGGCAATGCCTCCTTATTCCTCTGCACCTACCAACACTTCAGGAAGAGATTGAAAGTCTCTTGGGTGACATAAATACGCACGATAAGCGCATACAGAGCACACAAAGGTGAAATGGCCCTGTTTATCAGGCACAATTAAAATGAATAGAGGATGACTAATAAAGAGGCAGTTTAAAATCTTTACATGACACAGTGTCAAGGCAACAGTGTTGTGCAATAGCACTGACACAATTAACTCCGTGTCCCTGCCTTGGGCAGAGCCGGGAACAGGCTCCCGTGGCCCTCGCCCGCACCTTCCCATGGCAAGCGCTGGCTGGGCTCAGCCGCTTCAGCTCTCCGCTCTTTGCCGCATCCCAGAGCCACCGGGGAACCTGCGCAGAAACAGCCACTTCGGACCAAGGCAAGGGTGCTTTTTCCTCTTTGTCATCTCAGTTCCTCTCTTCTCTTTTCGTTTGCCTGATCCCAAGCCTCACGTTTACTACTGTGTGAAAAGGGAAAAACATCCCGTTGAATTTCTGGGCACACTCTGGAGGGAGACAAGGCTGAGGTGCCAGATCCTCAGCCGGGACTGGTTGTTGACTTAGCACTCAACAACGCAAGCATTTCCTGGGTAGGAGTTTTTGCAGTGTGTAATTTAAAAGCTAGTTTGGACAACCCTTCGCTCGGGATGATAAACGGTGAATGGGCATATGATCTTCCGAAATACAGGCCAAGGTATCCTTCTAGTTCTTCATTTAATAATGTTGCTCCTTAGTGCTGCCTGTCAGGCTGCAGGATCTCCCAGTCCACTGGGCGAGTGCAGCAGGGGCAGGCTGCTGGATTTCATATGCATATATATAATGTACATATACATGTATGTATGCATATATATATATATATATGCACACTTCACACACAAAAACACATATAAAAACATACACAAGAATATATATAAGAACAACAAAGATAATTTTTTTCTCTGATGCTCTTATTTTCTGGCCAAAACCAGCTCTCTCTTGGTTTTATTGCTGCTGGCATGTCTTTGCAATGCAGCACTGTCAAAAACTAACAATATAAACAAATTTGAGGCTATGCCAACTATTGCTGAGCACAGCCAAAGCTGCCCAACACAACTTGCTGAAAAATGTGTGAGTTTTGCAGTGGCAGATATGTCTGTTTCCCAGATCTTTCTTAACTTTTTGAAAGATCTTGGTGGAAAGTGTGTTATTCTAAATGAGAGAATTAAAGTAATTGATATGAAAACTCCTTCACCATTGCTGCAGGAGGAGGGGCCACTGTATTTGCCCAGTCTGCTGGCTCTACCTGCCAGGGGCTGCAGGGGAGTTTATTGGAACACTTCAAATAAAACATGATTTCTGGTCAGCAAATACTGGTTTTTTATGAGGTAAAGTGGTAATTCTGAACAATTTGCTCTATTAGAAGGCATCAGTGTTGATGCTGTTTCCTGTACCTGTCAGGTATGTGGCATGGGGGGTGGTCATGGAAGTGTCCCAGCAGTGCCAGCACCCCTGGCCAGCTGCTAGCACAACTCAGGGCAGTGGCTGTGGCACTTGTAACTTTAGGGGAAACCTATCACAGCCTCTTCGGGGCCACATTCTGCCTGCCTGTGCTTCCAACCCATCCGTCTGTGGGTGCTTAATCTTAAAGTGCCGCAGTCACAGAGTTCGATGTCCTCATCATTCCTCATCTACTTCCCCAAATGTGTATCTGCATGCCCATGTAGGGAGGCAGTGACACCCCGTTGGTGATGGTCACTGCTCTGACAGGGCTGCACTGCAGGCTGCAGAGGCACACCTTAACCCAAGTAAAAGTGAAGAGAAATGCTGCATTTGATACCTGTTCTTATCTCACCTGAAAGTGAACAGGAAGGATTTTTATCACATGAATGAGGGAAGGGTTGCTGTGTTTTGCATGACAAGGCTGTGTGCCTCAAAAACCCACCCTAAGTAAGAAAAAGAGATTTGCCACTTGTGGCAGGCAGCACAACCAAACTATTTTCTTTGCCTCCAATAGGAAAGTAAATAAGAAATATTAACCACGTGCAAAGGTGCCCTTTTACTTTTCCTCATCAATAACAGCTGATGTTCCTCAGGGTTATTGCTGTAACAAAGTCACTTCCCTTTCCTCACTGGCATCAGGTTCATATTAAAAACCTCATAGCAAAGTCTTTTGTCCACTGTCCCGTTTGTGGTTCTGCTTTTGTCCTCCGTACTGTGCTTTGGGGCACTGGCACGTGTGGGGATGGGGCCATGCAGGCTGCTTGCATGCCTGCCCCTCTTCTCCAGCAGAACGAGGGCTGGGAGAGGAACAGGAATTTTAGCTGAGCAAAGAAAGCCAGCGGTGAAGATGCCAGCTGTGGGAAAGGGCTTCTAGCAGTAATGTGCTCCCAGAGGGAGCAGATCTCCCAGCATTTCATAGGTTAAGGAGTAGCTTTCCAAGAGGAGCTGAAGTGGAGAAGAGAAAAAAACACCCCAAAAAATTAACTTGTTGGTAAAGGAGTTTCGGAAGCTACTTGGAGCAGCCCGGGACCGGAGTCAGGGACCCAGCGATGTTTTCCCAAGTCGTCCCAACTGCGGCGTCAATCAGTGGCTTCCCGCCGCAGCGCTGGTCCCCAGCCAGGAGTGCCTTGAGAAGAGAGGGACTTTAGAACAGTCTTGATGCCCCAGCTTTGGTACCTACTGCTTCCAGATACAAGAGGAGAATAAATCAAACCTAGTGATGGGCGGGACCACATGTCACGACTGAGCAGCGGCCTCAGCCCGACTGTCCGGCGACACCGTGGCAGCGCCGACGGGACCCGCTGCTCCTGCCGCCGGCTGCGGCTCCTCGCCCGCAGCTCCGCGGGGCTGTAGTCGCGGGCAGGGCAAAGGAGCTGCCCGCTGTCCTTGGAGAGGAGGGTAAATAGTTACAGTGGAGAAAGGGAATTAAAAAAAACCAAAAAACCTATGAGGAAGGAAGCGGCAAATATTAAATGGATGACTCGCGGTACGGGATGACTAATCCCGTCAGGGCACACCTCGTGCTGCGCAGGGAACCGGTGCCGCGCGCTTGGCGGGGAGCGCAGAAGGGCCGCGGGGTCCGTCGGGGCAGCCGGAGCCGGGCCGCGCTCCGCAGCGCCAGGCGAGAGCCGCGCACGGAGGGAGGACGTGCCGGTCCCGGCAGGACCCCGCGGCTGGGGCCACCCCGAGGCCGGTACCCGCGGATCGGTGACGATGACCTACTTTCCGCCGGTTCCTCCCGGCGCACGACAACTGCCGCTGCCCGCGTCACCTGTCCGGACCCCGCGCCCGCGGAGGCGCGCTGCTCCCCGCGCGCTCCTCCCCTGCCCTCCACTCCGCCCCACGCCCTCACTCTGCCCGCGGCTGCCGGCTGCGGGTGCCGGTGGCGGCGGGGCGGGCAAGCAGCGCGCCTGTGCAGTGCCGGGGGGCCGGGCCTAGCCCGGCGCGTTACACAACCAGCCGCCGCCGCAGCCGCCGAGTTTCACAAGTCCCGCCGCGGCTGCCCGCAGCCCGCATCCCCCGTGCGCCCACCCCCGCGCCACGCATTGCCGGCACTGCCCCCCGCCCTGCCCGCGCTCATGCCATGTCACCACCGAGCAGCGGCACCCCGCGGCGAGCGGTAACCCCTGTCGCCGGCGGGGCACCGCGCCGGGGCTGGGCATGGCACTGAGAGCGGCTCCGGGACGCCCATCTTCCTAGACGGTACGTACGGCCGTGGGGGCCGCGAACCCTACCGGGGTGAGGCGTGCGGAGGGGAGGGATCCCCGCACTTGCAGCCCGCGGGGAGCGGGAGCAGCCCGGGAAAAGCCCCTGCTGCAGGGCCAGTACGCAGCAGTCGGCGCTCCACCCTACTTTCGACGGACACTGTCAGGACGGTCCCAGGTAAGTTCTGAAAATGAAAACTGATAGCCGCAAGTCTTCTGATTTTTTCCTTTAAAAATCCGTGTACTGTCAAGACGGGCACAAGACGCAGCGCAGGGTGTTCGGTGGGCTCTGGCTATAGAGGGCAGGTGGGAAGGGGACACCGGGACCGGGATGCAGGAGCGCGGCGCATCCCAAGGCCGGCCACCGACATCCCCGTCCCTCAACGACCACGGACCTCGGCACATGGAGCCGCTCGGGAGTAGCCACGGGCTGAGAGCAGCGGTGATTTGGGATTGAGGGAAACCGATTATCAGGAGACTGAAATGGGTCTGATCGTTCTGTCTTGAAGTTCGTCGTTCAAGGAATGTGTTTGACTGAAAACAGTGTGAAGAAAAACCTCCAAAATGAGTCTTGCACCTAAAAATAACATCTAAAATCCAGGTTGAAAAGTCATTCTTCTCACCAGGGTTGTTGTGTCATTTGATTTTACAGAATGTTTACATTATTAGTGGGGAATTATGAAGGCTTTGAAAGTCCCTCACGTTTCAGCCATGGATTTGTGAATGATAACTCCACGCTTTGGTCCTTAGTGGAAGAAATTGTGAAGTGATTGCTCTGGGTAGCTCGCGCTGGAAGCACAGGTCGGAGCTGAGCCCTCTCTGATTCATCAGTGAGGTGTCACACGCGGTTTGGAGAGCTGTAGTCCTTTGTGAAGTGCCACAGTCCCCGAAGGCAAGAGGCAGGTCCCTGCTCGGTGGATTTTGGAGAAGTCCAGCACATCAGTCCCTTTTTGGGGACAAAACTAGCACCCAAGTGCCAACTATCCCTGATCCCAACAATGAAATTGTCTCCTTCAGCAGCAGAGTGCCCCCGGAAATAATGTCCCTGAAATCAAAGCTGTTAAAATGCCCTATGCCTTATCTGCCTAAGGAGGATAGGGTTATTTATTAGCTGAAGTTTATTTTGCTGTGTGCAGTGAAAGCTGTGGTGCTGATTTCACTAGAGGGATGAGATGTTCTGGTGTATACATGAGAAAATCTGAGGAGTCACTTCCTTAATTTTTGAGCAGAGTGCGGGTGCTCCCCTGCCCTTATTTTGCTGGATCACTGCTGGCTAATCCCTAGCTCTGGAAATGCGAATTTGACTTAAAGAGACAGCTAGCTCTTCATGGGTTTGATATGTAGGCTTTACAGTCCTCACAGATCTAACAGATGCTGTTTGAAGCAGCATACACTTTCAAGAGTATGCAGTGTGAACCCCTGGTACCGAATGTCTGACAATGTGGTGTTTTAGTTGGGATTTTGTGTAATTTTTATAAACTTCCTAGGCTGCAATCCCTCACCATAGTTTTTCAGTTAGAAAAAGACATTTGGATCTTGGATTTTTTTAGAAACAGTATTAAAAAAAAAACAAAAGTAGATCATTCTCCTGTAATGTGCTAATCAGAGTAAGCCAGCGTGTTAGTGCTGCACCAGGGAGGACCAGAGCAACAGCACTTGGGACTCTGCAGCTGATGGAGCACTGAAAAACACAGCAGGCACTAATGAGGACAGGAAGCTCCATAGAAAGCCAAAAGTTGAAATTTGTGTGGAAGGGAGGTATTTTTGTCTTTTGGGCTAAACATGTGTACTACTAAATCTTTAGAATTTTTCTGGAAGAGGTAATAGGAAAAATGAAAATGGCTTTAAGAGTGGTTGCTTGCTGCTCACTTATCCTGATCGTTCTAAGCTGTGGATTACAGTTACTTGATTTAGAGGTTAATTGGTTTGAAATTTTTTTATAAACTGCAAACTTCAGTGAGGTATGTGATGGTTCCTGGGTTTTAGCCACTGAGACTATATCTGTATTACATAATTTTTCTAGTTTAAGACATATGTCAAGTATGCAAAAATAGCTCAAAGTTAAAGATTAAAATTAACAAATGAGTAGTTCATAGTTGAAGTCTCATGATGGAGGAAGTGGCATTACGTTGAGGATACAGATGTCAAATCCAACTTCTGCTCGTTAGTAGTATCAAAATATTGGTAGGATGTCTTGACAGTTTGGAGCCAGGATTTGTCTGTGCACAGAAGTTGCATTGTTTTGTTCTAAATTACTCAGCCTCCCAAGACTCACATGTAATGGTGCAAAGGTTTTAATGCCAGCATAGATCATTCTTTCAAGACTGGAAAAATAAGCTATGTGCCTTTATCAGAACAACTGAACTCAGGCTTGTACTGGAACAGTTACAGATCCTAGTGAAATAATGTGGCTTTAAACAGAACAGTAAAACTTAGAAAAACCAAAATAGTATGAACCAGTGTTTTCTGGTATTATTGAAATGATAGACATCTCTATCACTTCAGTTGCAAATCTCCGTCAGGGAAGTCAGGCAGGTAAAATAACTGTATTTATTTGTTAGGACCTGGATGACACCCTTCTTCCAAGTGAGTCCTGGCTCAGCTGTGGCCATGTACTACTGTAGTAGCAGCTCTGTGCCCACCAGTATGGCTTTCATGATGGGCTTACATGGCTGTAGCTCCACCAGCTCTGTCCCATCCTAAGCCCAGGCTGAGGCCATTCTGGTTTTTGCCTTGTTTCACTGCTACTTTGGTAAGGCCAAACGTATATGGCCTATACGCCCTATGGCACATAAGCTGAAGGAGCAATGTCCCTGTGGAAAAGTCCTGCAAGGTCTTATTTATTCTTACTCCAGTCTCACTTAAGCCCAGATTTAAGGGAGGCTGAGGTGATGACAGCAAGAGCTCTGTGCACAGCTGGGCTCTCTGGCTCTCACATCTGCCCAGCCTCAGAATCGCCAGCTTTAGTCAAACCACAAAGGCGTGTGCCATTAATGAGAGACTTTGACCTACTTCATATTCCTTTATTGTCTTTGGCCTTGTCTACATGGGGAAATTACACCGATTTAGTTTAAGTCTGTTTTTAAAGTGATTTGATTAACCTGATGTGACCTTGTGTAAGGACGTTCTTATTTTGGTTCAAATGAGCTTATTTGGGTTCAACCAAAACCTGCATTTAGTCAATTTACACATTACCAAAATTAGACATACCAAACTGGAAGGGAAACGGATGTCTCTAAATAATGACACAACTTTCTCATGAAAGCAGAACCTGCTGTGGAATCTGGAACAGATTACAGAGTGTAATTAATGACAAATCTGCAGGGAATTGAAAGCTAATCGTAGCAAATATTTCAAAAAATCCCAGGGAAAACAGGCAAAACTTAAATATCTTGGTGAGACAAATGAAGAGGTGCCAATAATCCCAGTCCTGGAATGCTGAAAGCAGTGGCACAAGGCTTGCATAACTTGCAGCAAGGCTCTCCGATGTCTCTTCAGATGCAGAAGAGGGCAAGCATTTGTGTCCTTTACAGAGAGTCCCTAAAGAGTCAGAAAATGAAAAAACAGTGCAGGAAACATTAGCCCAGCTGGTTTGAGCACAACAGTACCCAGGGTCTCATAACGTATTTTGTAGGAAAGACTAATTAGACATGGAAATAATGAGGAAGCAGGGTAAATTACAACAAGATTTTATTAAAGATGGATTGTGCTAGCCTAACATCTTTTTAGTGTAACATAATTATTTACGTGGGGTAGAATAGGAATGTCATTTATCTAAAGCCAAGCATGTGATATCATGCCCCACAGGATGTTATGACTTAAAATGAAGATGGTGGTTCAAGACAAGAATTGAAAGGTGGAAAAGAACCTTGCCAAAGAAAAGATACAACCATTGCATGCAAATAAAGTTGTCTGAATGGAAAAAGGTATTCAGAGAAAGTCATCAGGATGGAGGGAGATTGGTGGTGTTGCTCCCTTGGGACCAGGCTTGGGCCTGTTGAATGGATCCACTCTGACCTGTCTGCAGGGTCTGGGTGTGTGCCCAGATGTGGAATGACAAAAACTTGGGAGGTATTGTCAGTACATCGAGGATCAGATTATCACATGAAAGGAATTTAGATGACTTTGTTGATTGGGAGTGATAGACATAAAATGGCATTTAATAGTGCTGAGTGCAAAGTCAAGTAAAGTTGTAAGCATGGAGACCAGTAACGAGAATTTCCAGTGTGAAATAGGAGCTCATCAGTTGTCCATGACAGAAGGGAGAGATGTGGATGCAGTGGCTGCTCAGAAGATACCTGGGAGCAAGCACTGAGATACAGCTGGGAAGGGGACCACTGACATCCTTGGATACCAAAGGAAAATAATATGAGTAATTCAGGGAAATGTGATGACGATCATTGTACAAATCATCATACAGGGTTTCAATACAAGAGCTCCACATTGCTTTTGGAGTGGTTTACTGATGTTTTGCATAGTTCCGGACACCCCTGTCAAGAAAATGTTAAATTACAGTGGTAGGAGGGCTAGAGATTTGGTTACACAAACAGACCATCTGTTGTACAAAGTGAGGTTAAAGAGCATCATTTGTCTAGCTCTGGCCAGGTGAGCTCCTGAAGGGACAGGCTACTTTGCAGTATTTTACTGCAATACTTTATTGCATACACACAATTGCTGCTATATAGCAAGAAGGCAGAAAAAATAAGCTAAAAGATAGCATCTGCACTAGGTCAAATTTTCTAAATTGGTCATGAATAAATTTGGGTGGGGAATTAGAAGAAAGCTTGTAGCTACCCAAGGACTGAAGTTGCATAAGAGTCTTTCAATTAGGGTAGTTTTGAGATAGATCTTGATAATCTTATGAAAGAGATTATACAATTAAATTAGAGAGTTCCCAGAGATAGGAAATTACATGTGCAGAGTTAGTTCTTTGGTCTGCAGTGTAGTCATATTTTTAATGTATGCTTGAAAGGAGAATGGATCTTGTTTCTTTACACTTTTAACCCCATGTATCAAGTCTTCTGCTCTTTTCTTGGGAGATGAGGCAAGAAATAATTTTCTCTGTTGCTGCAGGTTTGAATCTTTTTTCTCCCACATCTGAGTTCCTCTCAAGCACTAGACATTGAAAATGTATAGTACAGACTCCATGTAGCATTAGACAGGCACAGTTGCCTGCAGATTTTTTCTGGCATGCTCCCTGGTTCAACCTGTTCAACAGATTTTGAGCCAGAGACATTTTTCCTTCAGACTGTGTTGCCAGTAACTGTATTATACTTCATGGTGTGTTTTCTGGGATCTGTTGCTTCTGTTGCTGGTGTAAATGAACTCTGTGTAGCTCTATGGACTTCCAATACTGGCAGTGATCTTCACCTGCCCTTTTCTGTGTCACAGAACAGTTTAATCTTGCATGCTTCTTAGATGTATCATAAGTTTATTGTGTGACATGAGGATGTGTTCTTGGGCTTCTGGTGCTTCTTGGCAGATTAAGGGTATGTTGTTTTCCAGCATTGTTTTCCAAGACTGGAGTGCTGGGTTGGTGTTCCCTTTCAACCTGATAGTCCTAAAATAAGTTGTAAACCTGGACTTAGTACCAGCTCTGCTTTGGTGCTGATCAGAGCAAAATTCTCTAAACCATGCAGGATAAAATATCATGAAGGATAAAAGAAGAAAGAAGTGACTGCTGACCATTAGCGATGAATTAGTAACTTTAAAAACACAGTGTGGTTAGTGTAAAGTTGAATGTGTGATGTCCATCTTATTACAAGAAAGAGAGAAGGAAATAGATAAGAGAGAAATTAAGCAGGTAAGGAAGACGGAAAACAGCTCAACTTATCCTGCAGCAGAGATCGCCCAGCTGCCAATCTGCCTGTAAAGGGAAATTGAAATATTGAAAAACGTCAGCGCCAATGAGGGTAACACTGAGATGGTAGAAGAGGAAGTGTGTTAACCAAATTCCACGGAGCTGTTGAAATGCATTGAATCACCTGACTGACTCGTATTCTTAGGCAAACACAATTATACAATTGATTAATTTGTCGACGTTCCTTTAGTGCATAACTCTATGGTAACCGAGAGGCTCGCTAAACATTACCACGGACAATGCTGCAAAAAATATCTTTCTTTGGGAGAGAGGGAGGGAGGCAGAGCAAGACCTTGGAGCTCTGACTTTGGAGGACTGCTGCACATACACAAACACACACACAAATACACACACACAGTTTGAATTGGGCTCCTGTTGCAGGTGGTGGAAGGTGAGCATTGGTCAGTTTGCAGGCCACACACATGTTCCGGGTATGATCAAAGATGTGACCCTGGCTAACAACTGCCTTAACACTTTTGCTACCTGATCTTTGCCGAGCTGACAGATTCGGACAACTATACTACCCTCCTGCTGGATCCCTGTCACCTGGTGTCCTGAGCAGGCAGGGACAGCAAAGGATTTAGTCTTTTCTGCACCACTCTCCCATGGCATGGAGGGCTCTGCCACCCTGCACATCACTTTCCATCAGCTTCTGGAACCTCAGTTCTTCAGGGCTGCTCTGCAGGGGGCTTGTGTGAAATAGAAATGTGTCTTCAGAGTTTTACACCAAGTTCCCAGATTTTGGCTGGCTGCTGTGTGGTACCTGCACTTGTCCCTGCACTGTTCTCTGTGCCCTGGCTCTGGGCAGAGACTTCACCCCTCTTTATCCAGCGGCAGCATCGCTGCTCAGCAGAGACCTGCACTGGGCCTTTGTCTCCCCATGATTATGGAATATTCTGAGTTGGAAGGATCATCAAAATTTTCCCTCTCACCTATAAGTAAATGTGAGGTGCTTTGTTGAGTGTCAGTTATAGGCAGATTGATTAACTAATTAACTAATAGATAAATGCAGAGATATTTGTAAGTGTGTTTATTCTTGTTTACAAACTGCCCAAGCCTAGGCAAGATTTTTGAGTATGTAGCAATAGCAGGAATCATATCCATAAAAATGCTAATCTCCTCTCTTGCTTCATCTGTTCAGCCCACAAACAAATGCATACACACATGCATAAAATAAATTAATAACTTTTGCTGGTTCTCTTTTGGGCTCAGCCTACTTTAATCTTGGTTTAATGCACAGCACAGTGCAGTGCATTGCTTCTGGACAATAAAGTTTTCATTGTAAACAGCATACTAAGTAAACAATTTTTTGGAGTAATTAATGAGCAATAGATGAGCTGATAGGAGCTCCCATTGCAGATAGGTATTTTGTATAGACATGGCAGCATTATGGGAAGGTTTCCAAGCGAGTGCAGAGGCTTTATCTGAAGGGGATGAGATAAACCCCTGGCCCTGATGAAGACATAGGTTGAACTTCCACCAGCTTCTTTGTGGGGCCCTTTCCCAAAGTATCAGCTGAAGAGAAAAATGGATGTCCCTGGGAGTCAGTCTTTGGTTTTAGGCTGTTCAAAGCTCTGTTGTACAACCTTCAAATAGGTGTTTATGTATAGAGGAGGATGCTGTGTGTTTGGTCCACACATGTTGGTGTGTTGGCTTGTCACAGCAAAGGCAGCAATTAGGTAGGCTCTAATAGCTGGGGAGGGTTACACCCCTTGCTGAGGAAGTTTGACCATAAACCTGTTTGTCCCGTCTCTGAGTGCAGTGTACACTGGCTCAATTTACAGTAACTTAAAAACATTCACTCTGATCAAACTGCTTCCAATCAAATTTTATTAAGTGATGTATTAAGTGTGTGTGTTAAATGAGTCACATGAGACAAAAAGGTGGGACTTGGGTTGACTCTGCTACTGATGTATATATTAAAGATGAGTATTAATAGTTTGCCTTTTCTCCTGAATAATTGTAATGGCTTCCCTTTGGGGCAGGCTTTCTGTGAAAAGGGCACAACAGGAAGTATTAATAAAACAAGCTCTTTGTGCTAATCTTAACACCTACATTTTCTGTTTAATTTTGCTTATGCAGAGGATGGAGCCTTCTCATTAGTGGAGACAATGTGTCAGCATAGGAAAAGTGAGTTACTGTATTTTCTTTTCGTCATAAACTCTAGGATTAACCTCCCACAGGGCAGCAGTGATGTGGAGATATGTAACTGCTCAGGGAGTTTATGCTGGCCCTTGAGTGCCAGTTCTGGGACAGACAATTATTATTGGTCATTCTGCTGCAGCATGGACTTCTGAGAAAACACTTTCTTATCTGAGCCATCTTCGCATCTCATGGGGACTTAGCCTTTCAACAGCAAGACCTCCTGGCATCTGTATCTCACTGGGACTGGAGCAAAGTCCATTATTTGGGGAAATTTGTACAACTCAGGAAGCCTTGCTGAAAATTATTTTACATGGGAAAATTGTCTGCAATTCTGTTTTTGACTTTCTGGAAATAATTCAGAGTATGGAAGGAGAGGCTCCCAGAAGAAGATTGTTAGAAGGAAAATGTATACGATTCTGCAATAGTGCTGGTATATTGTCTGGAAAGGGCAAAGATCCATTGCCTAAAATAGGAGGAGAATAATTGCCAAAAAATGGACTAAAATTGCCACTAAGCCATTTGTAAACCTGAAATGAGGCTGAGTCAGAACTTTGTCTTACCCAGGGCACATGTTTTGAATCTGGAGCTGAATTCCTTATATTGAATATATTCATTGTTAAAAGAGCAAGGAGTGTTCAAATGGAGTCTGAAGTGTTAGAATGATGAGTTTGTTGGTAGTACGCTTTTGTAACCAGAACAGAATTTCTGTTTTCACTTAGGGGAGGAAAAAAAGACAAATGCCAACAGGAACAACTTCTGTGTTTTGATTTTTTGGAAGGAAAGCATGTGAATATTAATAAATTATTCAGCTGGGATAGCATCTTTCTTTAAAACTGTCCTTAGAGACAGTGTTTTATATTAACAAACATGAATTTAGTTGTGCAGTAAGTAAAATTTTGTAAATATAAATCATCAACTTATTTCAAAAGTTGAAGTGCTGAGGAAATTTTTCTGGGATTTTCTAATATAGTCTGATTTGAATTGTTTGAATAAGAAGAGATATTGGTGAATAAATCAGATAATGAGCTGCTTTAAATAGAAGGCGTAGTGCCTATTTATGATGTATAGAAGTCCTAAGAGAGATTAATTTCCAGTTTAATCTTCTTTGGTTTGTGTTTGAAATCTACATTTATGCAGCATTTCTGACTGTTTCAGAGATTACTCTTCAGACACTTACATAGACTTCATTTCTGTTTCAATTATAGCTCTACAAGGTCATTTGCAGGCAAATTTTCATTTATTTCACTTGTTTTTTAGTCCATTGACCTTGAGGTAAAACTTGGGAAGTCTTGCCAAAAGTTTTCTTCTGACCTAGTTGCTCTTGTCAGAACTTAGGAAGCCCAGTTATCACCCTTACCAGAGAGAGTAATAGAGACCAACTCTTTTGTCATTGGAATCTTTGGCCCAATGTGGCTGAGCTTTGCAGTTGATCTGAGAGGGATGAAGATTTCTCCCTTGCTCTTGCAGAAATAAGGAGCATATTGAGATAAATACCTCTTACTTTTTTTTGGTAAATTCTTTTGATAAATTTTCTGTGGAAAAGAGGATTGCTTGATGAATTAGATTAACTAAACATTAGATTTCTCTCTCTAATAGTGGATTGGCATTGACTCTTTACCCATGAAACAGCTTTTATTTGAGAAAAAACTTGGAATTACTTTTTGTTTTTCCTGACATGAACATCATGCTTTATTGAGGGTATAGTGTCAATCAGCTGATTTTTCTCACAACCTTGCAGCACTTGCAGCAGCTTCCATCAAAGGGCCCTGATGGAGAAACATTGGTGAAAGGATGACATACAATGCTGCAATGTGCTGGAGCAGGATTGCTACTCTGCATAAAGGAAGCAAGCGTCTGGAGGATATTAAAAACTTCTGACAGGGATAGGAAGATAATTCTCAAGATAATTCTGCATCGAGCTCTACTCTAGCTTCTGTCTTTTGCTAGATTTCCCAAGCCCTGGGTCACAAGGTTAGAGAAAACTGTGGGCTGATTGTGTCATCCTTCAACTGCAGATGCAGCAGAGCTTCCCCATTGCAGTAAACCACCACAAGACCCAGAGAGTCTGTCATCACCTTCCTATTGAGGATGACGGTTTCTAAACTATTGACATTCATGTCAGGTCTGGATAGGGATCAGCAGAGGCTTAAATCATTGTCAGAAACAGCTGTGAGATACCTAATCAATTATTTCCTAAGGAAAATGAGTTTGCATGAGTAGTTGTAAATATTTCATTCAGCAGTTCAGCTTCTACAGCAACGGTAAACAAGCTTCTGAGGCTGAAGAGAAGTGTTTTGTGGCACTGTGCTTGATTTCTTATTCATTTTAACTTCAGTGTAGAAGGAATAAGTTTAGGTACTTTGGATTACATTTTGTGACAGCACTGATCGTTACGAGGGGCTCACTTTGAAGACAGCCAAAGAGAATCATTGAAAGGTTTGGGTTGGAAGGGACCTTAAAGATCATCTAAATGCAGCCCCTCTGTCATGGACAGGGACACCTTCCACCAGACCAGGTTGCTCAGGGCCACACCCAACCTCGCCTTGAACACTTTCAGGGCTGGGTATCCACAGCCTCTCTGGGCAAGCTATGCCAGGGCTTCACCACCCTCACAGTGAAGGATTCCCTCCTAACATCTAATCTAAATCTAATCTCATTTAGTTTAAAACCATTCCCTCTTGTCCTATAAATATCTACGTATATAAAAAGTATCTCTCCCTCTTTTTTATAAGCTCCCTTTAGTCTTTGAATGCCACAATGAGGTCTCCCAAGAACCATCTCTTCTCCAGGCTGAAGAACCCCAGCTCTCTCAACCTGTCTCCATAGCAGAGGTGCCCCAGCCCTCTCATTTTTGTGGCCTTTTTCTGGACTTCCTGCAGCAAGTCCACATCTTTCTTGTGCTGAAGACCCCAGAGCTGGATTCAGAACTCCAGGTGGGCTCTCACGAGGGCACAGTAGAGGGGGAGAAGCACAATCCTTAACATCCCTAACCCTGATAAACATGGCCAGCTCAGTCCTGGTTTACAGTGTGCAGCACTTGTCCTTGGGATGAGCGCAAAGCTGGAGATCCTGCCACTAGGAGGTGTTCATGGCACCAGAGTAAATTATAGCTTTGAGAGCTGAGCACTTTATCTGCCTCAGCTTTGCACTGCCCAGTTTGTGCCAAGCTGTGGTGGTGAGCACAGCCCTTGTGTGGTGGCTGAGCCAGGATCAGGTGTTCTGTGCCCCTTTGGGCAGTGGCTGCCTCATATCTCTGCTGGCTCTTTGAAGTACTTGCTCTACGTAAGCAATAATTAATGACATAGCTTTAATTTCTTGTTTTGTACTTCTCATGTGTTAAAACCGAATTAAATTGGAAGGAACTTCGACATTAAATCAGGGTGAGTGTAATGCCAGTTTCGAAGTAGATAAGAGTTTCACTACTGCTCTCTTGCAGAAAGGCTGATGAGAGGAAGGAAAGGAAGGAGGAAGTTAGCTTTTCTCTCTGCCTAATTTAATATTTTCCCTGTTTGAGTTTCAGTTAAAATACTGTGTAGTTTGCTTGTGATTTTTAGCAGATGTGCATGTAAGCAGTGCACTAAGGAAGGAGGCTGGGAGTACAGATGATGCTTACCTCTCAAACGTGGTGTGGAATTCTGAGGAAACTGTGACTCCCAGCTAAAGGTCATGGGCATTTTTAACTTCTGCTGCTGGCTTCAGTCTCCTGTGTCGATGTTTGTCAGGAATATTGCTGGCCTTAGTGGTATTCCATAGTCAGATTATCGCAGAAATAAACTCCATGTGTTTTTGATGCATGTACATTACAGTGTGATTCCTTTCATCAGCTGATTTTAATGTGGATTTTCTCAGCCAGCTTAGTTTTGTTCTGTTACATGCAGTAACAGACATTATTAGTGTATGGTTATACTATTTAAGGTTCTTTGGTCAGGAATGCCCTAGGTAAACAACTCATGTTTACCTTAATTCTGGAAAACACAAATATATCCTGCTGTTTTCACCCAAGAACTACATAGATGGTCAAAAATAGAGACATGTGCCAATGGATCTCTCTGAATTGAGGGGCCACGCTCTAAATGCTCTTTTCACTCTGTCCCAGGTGAAATATATTCTCACACTGCAGTCTTTTCAGCTGGGCTAGTCTCTTACTTAGAAACCAGGGACCAGAGGTGTCAAACATTCAGTTCCACCATCTTTGTCAGTCACATTCATACAGCCAGGATTGCTCAGTAGGATGGCAGTGTCCACTGCTACTGCCATTAACTTACTTAAGTAGAGGAGATTTATCCTTTGAGAGAGAGGGACCCACATACTTCATTTAGTGGTCATACTGGAGTGTTGATTTTGACTGATACTAGGAGGATTCTTAGCACTGGACTATTGCAGGTGTGAAATAAATCATATTTAAAAATATTCTGTGTGCTTGCACAATTGTAATAATGTAAAGAATTTAGATGTCCAGAAAAACACATGTCCTTAATATCAAGGGTGCCCATCCTTGAGGGACATGACCAATTCTCTGTCCTGCATCCTCCCGCCACTCTGAGGAGGGGATTTTGTGAGAAATTTCCCTGTCCATGCTGCAGTGGGGGACAAGAGACCCTGCACCCTGCAGCACTGATCAGAGGAGCTGAAGAGGCCAGAGCCTCTTTGAGGACATGGCAGTAGAAATGCTGTTATTTGATCCATTCCCTTTCCTCTGACCTCTGTGTTTAATCAAAACTTTTTTACATTAACATTATCTGGGAGGGAGAAATCTTTTCTGGTCTTCAATTGTTAAAAAAAAAAACAAACCTCCAAGAAAACCCCCAAAGTGAATTGGACATTCAGCCATGCCGAGTCATATTTTGTTATTAAGACTGATTATCCAGCCGGCCATGCAAATAAACTGTAAGGGGAAAAAAAGGATGTGTGTGAATAGCTTATCTATGACAGAATGAGGCCTTGGGTCTTTGTGCATAATATGTGTAACAATAATGGCCTAGTATGAAAGTGTTCCAGTGACTGACATATTTGCAGTAAGAAAGTAATGAGAGACAGAGAACTGTGGATGTTTATCTTCTCTTTTCTTCTTCCTGAAGGAAAGTTTTACTTTCTCATTATATTTCTAGTGCATAGCCATGGTACCGTGCAGTATGATGAATACAATTGCAGTTAATTGTTTAAATATTCCTTTATTCCCAAAGTTTTCAAAACAAATAACCATCTTTTGAGGAGCTAGTTGAGAAGTGATGTGGGCAAGATAGTGCAAAAGAGAATATTGCATGTGAAGATAAAAATGCCTCAGAGAAGAGAAAGAGAAGTGTATGGAGGTGTTTTTAAAAAAGGAGAAAATGCCTCAGTTATACTATTACCAAGATCAGCTATATTATTAGCAATACCAGCATAAGCGGCAACAATTCTTGAAAAAGACTTGTAAACTTCAATAGTTCATCCTTGGTGTACCAGAGAAGGAATTACAGTTGGGACAACATCTTTTCTGTTGCATAAGTCTTCTAGTGTTATTTAATGCAAATACTACAGATGAATACAACTTTATCCAAAATACATTTGCTGACTGCTGCTTATCTGTCTTCTTCATAGTAAGCAAGAGACATCTGTGGAGAAGGTCTGGTAGCCACAGAAAATATTTTGCATCATAGTCTCTTAAATGCCATTATAAGCTGTTCTTACCTCAAAGAGCTGTTCTCTATGGCAGCTGAAACACAGATGGATATTTGGTGTTTGTGCCTCTTTGTGACTGTATTATATATTTATAATGCAAAGAGTAAAACACTGGATGGAAAAGTGCCACTTCAAGACACCTGTGAGTGATTTTGGAAATTGCAAGTAATGTTGTGGGTTTTCTCACAATAATGCTCAAGTCTAGCCCTTAATCACGCAGTTGAAACAAGTGGGTTCAGACCTTATTAAAGGTGTTTCCTTACTCAGCTTTAAGGCACAGGCCAATAAATAACTTGATGGGATTAGCTGAGTTTGAATAGAAATAGCAGCAAATACAATCAAATGAGTGTGAATGATACTACTGTGCTCTCTATTATAAAAATATCTGCCAGGTGCCATTGCAGAGAATAATCCTGCAAGATGCTGACACCTCTAGTTCACATTGCCCAAGGGAATTGGACCAGGGCACTTCAGGCATGCAGCTCCCAGTACTCACCTTAGCTGAACAGTGTTTTTTCTCTGAAATCCTACTTTCCCCTGTTATATAAAGGCTGGCTCTTTTCTGACTTCTCCTTCTTGAAAGGCTCTTGACGCTTACAGGGACTGAATGCATTGCTGGTTATTCTCAGCTGCAAGATTACAGAGATGGCAGTGGTCAGGTCAGTGGGGCATGAACATGGCTCAGCTGGAGAGCAGATGTGAGCATATCATTTAAGGAAAGCAGCTGCAATTCTGGGAGGCAAACAAGGATAAGACAAATTTTGAAATCTAAGGCCGTTTGTCTTAAGTGCAGATTATACCTGGAATTAAACACACCAAGAGGGTAAGGAATTTACTTATGGCTGAACTTGAATGCATGAAGCCAAAGATGTAAAATGAGGTCAGTTAGCTCAGCTGCAGTGAATCCTTTGATATTCATTTGAAGGATAAGTAGATATAACTCTGAGCTTGCAGGAAAGACTTTGAATTTTTGAATTTACTAAAGGTCTTTATAATTTTCTCCTAGGTCGTTTACATAAACTGGGTATTGGGAAACCTTTCTTTAAGGAGAGGGTGGTCTCTGAAACAGGCTTCCTAGAGAGGTGGTCAATTCCCCAAGCCTGATAGCATTTAGGAGGCATTTAGACAATGCCCATAATACCACACTTTAACTTTTGGTGAGCCCTGAAGTGGTCAGGCATATGGACTAGCTGGTCATTGTAGGTCCCTTCTAACTGAAATATTCTGTTTTATTCTATTCTGCTGAGCAGTTAGACTGTACAGACAGGTAGTGCTGTTCCACTTCTGCTGCAATACCACACAGGTCTCCTCAACTTGTTCCCTCTTTTCTTCTGCCTCTGAACCAAAGGTGAGAGGTGGTCTGGCTCTGGGAGATCCATTGTTTTTTGCAGTGTTTGGTACTGGTCAAAATGGAAAAGTTGAACTCTGAATAAGGAACTGGATTCTTCTCTGGTATAGGGAGTCTTTTAGTCTTGTTCAGACCTATCTCTAATCCTTTTGTCATAGTATTTCCTTTTATTGAATAGCTTCCTTATGTATTGAGTTCCAGAAATTCCAGGTTGGTAATACGCATGGGAATCAGATTGCAACAGAGAGCAGATTTAATTACTCAGGTCTAGAATTACTGAGGCAGAACATTTTTTTTTCATGCTGTTTGAAAAGGGAGAAGAATCTTCCCTTTTTATTTATAGGAAGAACTTTGACATCAAATGACTCTGAGCTGCACTGTCATTCAATGATCACTTGAGGAAAAAATAATAAACTGGATTTTTACTCCCCTTCTTCATTTGAAAATCAGGTCTTACCAGTGCTGCGTGTTTAAGGGACTTCTAAGACTATGGTCTTAGATGCCTCAGAAAGCTTATTTTAGGAGGGAGGACTTGACTGAATGCCAATAGACAGAGCTAATCATCAGGTCATCTGGATTCATTTCTTAACTCTGCTGCATGACCTTTGGATCAATGATTTAGTTTGAGTTTTTCCGAAATGTTCAGTATTTGTAGGTGCTTATGCTGGATTTCAGCATTTCTGAAAATTAGGCTGTAACTACATTCACTGTTTCAAATTCAGCTTCCCAAAACTGGGACAATTGTAAAAAGGAGGCAGAAGTCAAATATGTGCCTGTGTTTCCTCATTTGTACAACAAGGATGGATAACTGTGTTTGTAGAGTGTGCTGAGACTTCCTGAGGTAAAAGCATTAGACAGGATGGCAGCAAGCTGCTTGCAAAATGTCTTAAAAGTAGATATTGTTCAGTAGAAATCAAAGGATACTGAACAAGGACCAAACTTCCAAGAGTTCACCAGCCAAAGGGCTCCTCAGACTATGTAGAGGACCAAGCAGATCTAAAGAAGTGCAGAAATGATGGGACCAAAGGTTGGTGACTGTCTGCAGACTGACTGTGCAGCATCTAGCCCATCCAGCTGCCTTCCCACCTGTTCCCAACAGCAGCAGAGGAGCAGCTGAATTGCCCTTTCTTGGAAGGGGGCTCCAGAGACATAGGACTGATCACAGTCAGGGTGATGCACGT
Organism: Buphagus erythrorhynchus; assembly: GCA_013400855.1. NCBI lineage: Eukaryota > Metazoa > Chordata > Aves > Passeriformes > Sturnidae > Buphagus > Buphagus erythrorhynchus. The sequence goes on along the minus strand of VZTT01046417.1, from coordinate 25,588 downwards.
GTAGCAAGATGTGTGCTTCTAACAGACTCTGATTTGTGTCCCACGCAGTCAGTCTGAGCATGCCAGAGAGGGGCAGACCTGTTGTGCAGGTGTGGAGCAGTTCTGCTAAACATCTGCTCAGATAGTGGAAGAGTCCTGGTAATATCAAGCTCCTTTCCTGAATAGGGCTGGGAGCTGCTAGACTCTTCCTGCTTTCACAGGTGGTGAGTGCATCACTTCCATGGCTGCATCCTGACTCCAGTGTCGACTGTGGCCGCTATCAGGCTTTAAAATGAGCTGAAGCACATTTATAGAGCAATGGCCAGGGAGTAATGCTTGTAGACAGAAGACACTTAAGAAAGAAAATCCTCCAGTCCACAAATAGCTCCTACCATCTTCTGGTCCTGCAGACTGGGAGTAGATGCACCATGAAGCCAAGTCATACACAGTGTTTTTGCCTCACTGGAGCAGGGCACTTCTGCCATGTGGTCCTGAAACCACCTAGGACCCACTTCTGACCCCATTGAAGGCCCCTGCTTTTACTGTACAGAGCAAGCAGCCCCTCAGGCCTCCATTTTATTTTTGCAATATGAGTTCAACCTCCAGCACAAGCAAGCACAAAGCACAAGTGCTCATCTCCTTATCTGTACCATCCTCGAGCATATGAAATGCATTTTATATACAAGATGGAGAAAGGCAAAGTAAAAACAAAGCAAAAAATGTATTGTTTGAGGAGAAAAAGAGAACAGCTAAGGACATGAACGCTACTATTGTCTCTTTCAATGAGCTGGTAGTTGCTGGAGGTGTTCTCTTATTCAGAAAAGTAAAGGTATTTTAAAAAGTAAAAGTATTTAGTTTAATTAGATCACTGTTTTTCTTTGCTGTCTAATGGTTACATTTATTCTGTGCACAGGGAGAGCTCAAGGCATAAAAGTAGACTGTTTAATGACGAGAAGACTTTATGTAGCTCTCTGCTTAGGATGAGTTTCACCCATAGTAAATAGAGGAGTTACAAGAGAGATTTCAGGTTGATGCGTCCGAACAGGCAGCTTTCACGTTTGTCCTCATACCTACCCTGTTGCCAAAACAAAATCCAAAACGGAAAGAGAACCCAATGACCTCACGTACTGCACCAATGCAGTTGATGCGAGTTCTGTCCTCTTGGTGGGAGTAATGCATGGCACCTCCCAAGGAGTCTGGTGATTCCTGCTCCCTGCTCCAGCTGGCGATTTCTGAAAATGGAGCAGGAGGGGTCAGGGTGCCCAGCACCAGCTTCGCTGGCAATTCTGCAGAAGATAACACTGCCCACAGAGCAGAGTGCTGGTTTCTTTTAAAACTATCCTTTGCTGGTTGGCTCTAATAGTGTTAAAACTCTTCTGAACAAAACCCTGAAATGAGCCAGAAGATTTCAACACCCGGTTTATGATCAGATAGTGTTCAGATTTTTTAAGCTGGAGAATCAATAGCATTAGGAGAAATTTTAGCTTGTTAAGTCACTGTTTTCATTGCTGAAATTTATTTGCTTAACCTTCCCACACCCCCCACTCCTTTGTGATTTGCCAGAGAAGTGAATATGATAGGAAGTGACCTGAGGCAGGAGTAAGGGCTCTCTGCTCACCTCCTTTCCCATGCATCCAGCAGCAATGGTTACTTAACTCCCAGCATCAGGTGGTGAGTGATGCAGGAGTCATCCTGAATGTCACCACTGCTTTCCTGGGTAGAAATTGCTCTCAGTATTTTTTTGCAAATTGCTCTTAAGTAAAATATGTCTTTATGCACTCACCCCCACACACATGCATTTGCATCATTTGGATCAGCCAGAAACAGAAGCTGAGCTTTAAAGAGCTGGAAGTTTTGGAGAACTTCTGTTCAAAAGACTTTTGACCATTCCGTTTTGATACTCCTGCCTTCTCTTTAGCTCTATGTACCTTTCCTGCAAGTAGTGCCCTGAAAACACACAATCTCAACTGCTGCTGAGGGATTGACTGTGAATAACTACCTTTGCTCTCATCCTACATGAGGGAAAGCCATGTTATTATTTGAGGATTATTTGGCTCTTTGTCTGAGTCAGGTATGGTAAAGAATTGGTTATAGGTTGGATATCATCATTTCATACTACAACATACATACCTTTCCTATCGTAACTGAATGGCAACAAATGAACACAGGTATTCATCCAAGACCGCAGAAGAAATATTATTTGCATCTGTGTTCTTATCCTACCCTGCTTGTGCCAAAAGTAGAGTTTTGTATGTCTTAGGGTTGTGAATTAATATTCTGCTTTTTGCCATGTTTTGGGAATTTTAAGGGGCCATTAGACAAATTGGTAGAATTGATTAGATGCATGCTCTTCTTTTTTACAGAAACCCCAGAAACATTTTGAATAATATTCTACAGTGTCATATCTTTACCCTGCAAGGTTCAGCAATTTGCTAGAACAGAGCAAACTTGGCTAGCTATTTTCTCCAGGATCTGACAAAAATCCTAGAGAATAAAATGTTCCAGTAATCATCTTTTCAAGTATCTGTTAGTTTTTAATCCTTTTCTGCCTTTCTTTTTTCAAAAGTACCATATGTTAGTTAAAAAAAAAAACAAACAAGCAAAAAACCAAAAAAATAAACCACAAAAAAACCCAACATATCACCACTGTTCTTGCCTGTATCTTTCATTTCACTTTTGTGCTGAATCATAGTGTTCTGTTACAGCCTTTTTTATGGTGTAATTGTTTTGTATAATCCATTTTCTTTGGACATTTTTTAGCTTCTGTCCGAAGCTGTTACTGCTATAATGAATGTAGTCATAAATCTGCAACAGATAACAAGCTAAATTTAGAGCTCAATAAATTAGGGGAGAGTATGCTGTAGATAAGCAAGTGCATTGAGATGCAACAGATGGACAAAAAGTCCACTTCTGACAGATTAACAAAGGGGAAACACAGAACATTTGGTTCCCTCCCCTACTGACCACCATCACCCACGTTCTAGTAAACAAAGATGCTGTGTGAAAATACAGGTACAGTCATAGTACCCCCAAAGAGTTCCCAGAGTGTGTTGCTGCTGTGGATGGGTGCGCTGTGCTGGACCACTTCCCTCAGCCACCCTGTGGATATAGAGTGGTGTTTCTGTAAAGCTTGGAGCTGCACAGCTTTACCACTGACCTGAGGGAGATCCCAGTTCCTCCAGGGAGAGTCTAAAACTGGGATTGGGAGCTGTCAGGCAGGACAGGACCCAGTGCTCCTGGAGCTGGACATAGGTGTCATTGGAGCCAAAACTCTAGCATGATTCCTCAGGCACTGTGCCGCTAAAGAGAACCTGTTAGTCTTGTGTGACTAACCTCAGACCTGGGCAAGCCAAGTTCCCACAGTGAAATGGCTGGGTGATGTCAAAACTGAGATCGTTGTACATGTTTTCTCTTTTGAGAAGAGGAAAGTGAAGAACATGGAGAAGAAAAAGCAATGGAAAGATGAAGGCAGGCAATATAAGAAACAACAAGATGGAGAGAAGCCGTGTTCAAGAGAGATCCAATTCTCCCAATTGTGACCCAATGCATGTTAAGTACGGGGGATAAGTGAGAGAAGGGCAGAAAAGGAAAGGAGAGGGTGAAATAGAGGCAGAAAAAATTAAGCAAGCTGATCAGATAACACAGCTATGCAGCTTTGTTATCTGTTATTTGCACCTTTGCACACCTGGTTTAGTCTTTGCATTTCTGTGTGATGCCTTCATGCTGGGCTGTTGACACAGTAGTTGTGAGGCCGTGCCCTGTGGGGTGCTCTGGCAGATGGGAATGCCACAGCTGTGCTGAGCTATTTCTACTGCTTTTGCCCACTCGCTGTGACATTGGGGCAAACATCTGCCTCTGTGTGACAGGAGAATGGCCAGGAGCACAGCACCAGCAGTGATGAGTGACACAGCACCGAGAGTGGGGCCAGGACTTCAGGGCTGCTGGGCATCAGCAGAGGTGCTGATCCTTACTGTGCTAAACAAACAGGGATTCAGCCACATTGTTTAGTTTTTCAAATGCCATTTACATAAGCGTCTTATAGTTGAACCAGTACCACTTGACTGAAGAGGTTAAATTCTGCCTTTTAAAAAGGAAATCAGATGTTTTTCTGCCAAGCACAGTCGTACCCTCCTGTTGCCTCAAGAATAATGAAACACTGGCATACTGACATATAAATCATATTGCTGGAGAATGCATCATCTCTCTTATTTGTGACTGCATTGTGCTACAAAGTGCTGCATCTTGTAATTGAGGGCTCTTTGATGAATTCATTGCATGAAAAGTCTGTGGAAATTATTAGCATAGCACATTTCCATAATTAAAATGTTTCATACTGTTTAGATTTGAAGACTCCCTAACTGCCATATGTTACTTTAATGCAAAATTCTATGAAAACTTAAATACAAGCAGAACAAAGTTCTTATGCATAGACAATGTTTTTCATTAGACCAGTTGTTATAGCTGGGAAAAGCAATCAAATCATCTGGGTTCAGGGACACTTTTAGGTGATGAATGAAAGCTTTATTCATTGCTGATCACAAAGAAATGGGCAGTATCTCTCATAGAAATATCTTTGCCTTGCCATGAGTGACATAACCAAATAACTAAAAGTTTAACCTATGATGAAACGTTTATAGGAACTGTTGGTTTCAGGACACAAGTCTGACATTCCATTAAGAATTATCCTAAGGTAATGTTAATATTTTGATGGTTTGCAGTGAGTCAATAAATAAACATTTTCTTTACTCACAGGTTTGCAGTTTTAGATAACTGCTGAAGTCAGATAGTTCTGCAAAATAGAAAATTCCCTCTTCCATTCTCTCTTCAGTAAAAAATGTGCCAAAATATAGCAGATAGCATGGAATAATGCTTTAACTATTAGTTGTTGTCTGCAAAGTCCATTTGTCTTCTTAAGGCTGTCATTTGGCTACATTACCCTTTCCGTAACCCTGGAAACAACATAAAATACTGTGATATTTGAAAAGTCTGTAATGTAATGTACCTTTAAAATGCTATGAGTGGTTTTTGAGATTCCCTGTACAAAGGAAGAAAAAAATAATTTTCCTTTACAGAGGGCATTAAGCAGTGATGGATGTGCACTGCTTTGTGAGAAAGCTGGTCCTCACCTGTTGTAGGTGGGATGAGAAACAATGCCAGCAGCACTGACAGGTTTCCACTTTACCTGCCCACAGAGTTCAGGAATCCCTCTCAAAGTGTTACAGAAGGGGATTCTCAGGAGGCAATAAATAAATTTTGATCCCTCTGGTTAATGCAGTTAAGGTCAAAGAGATTTTATCTGGATCTTTTTAAAATACTCTTAACCTGCAGACATACTGCTGTCTGTAGTGCCTTAACTGGATGAGGAGTGTATACAACCTTATGAAACTATTCTTAAGTATTCTGGTTACTATATTTATCTCTGTCTTATAACAAGACAAAAAGCACTTAGCTAAATGCAGTCCTGAAGTGCTTAATCCAGTTAAGATTATTTTGTCCTTAGGTGTCTTCTACTAAGACTTCTTCTAGCTCACCATCCTACTGCCTCATGCAAAAAGCTGCTCTGTGTGGTTAGGCCTGTGAATTCTTTAATGGTCATTTGTTCTGTGAGCTCCTCCAAGTCTGCTGTTGGCTGAGGGCACTGCTCACATTCATTAGAAAGCCTCATTCCTCTGCCCCTGGCCGCTCACATCTGCTGCACTGCAGCAGAGTGATAGCTCTTCCTGAAGACTGGGGAATCCAGGCTTCATTTCCCAGTTTAGGCTCAGTGAGCATTAGCTGGACTGTTGACACTCTTGGTGACCAAACACCTTTCCTCAGCTTGCTGCTATTCCACCTGAGTAGGAGGCCAACCATTCTAATGAGGCAGAAAACCCACCAGTCTTCCTGGGAGCTTTCAGTTGTTAGACAACCTGTCGACAAAATTTCCATAAAATACACTTTCTTTAGAATAATGCTTTGCCCTCCAAGCTTGGGAAAAATCCTTTTCCTTTGGCTGAATTTTTGCATGGTCAAGTCTGCATACAAAGAACATTCCCTGAAAAATTTGGATAGATCTTTCTGTGTATCCACAAGTATTTTTTATAATTTAACCTATTGCTTTAAAAAGACTTTTCTTTATACCTATATATCTCTGAACTTTTCCCCAGTCACCAGATCTTCTGTAGGAGTTATTCTTCTAGAGAAGAAACAACTGTGTGATTTTGATAGAGCAACACTGAGGGATGAGCAGCAGTGATAAGAGCCTTAGCTCAATAGGGTAACAAATAAGATCACACGCTCCTTTTGAACTGGAAGAAAAGTGTGTCACTTGACCAGGACACCACCACTGTGAGAACAGAGACAGAACAGATCCACTGAATTTAAGTTTGCTATGCAGATAGTGTTCCCAGTTGCAGCTTCACTCAGGGTGTCAGGAGTTACCTAATATTTTCCCTAGATTATATGTGTCCCATAAGTAGCAAGTGTTAAGGGGAGGCCTTGAGTCCATTCACAGGTGAGTGGTTGTGGCTTGTGCTGACTTTTGCTGATCATGTTTGTCTTGAAGGAGGTTTTGGCTGCAAGATTGGCTAGATGAGGTACACTCGTACTTCTGGTTTTCACAGCACACCAGGTAATCTGTCATACTTTGGAAGAACTCCAGTTGATCCTCAGTGGCTCTAAGCCAGTAAAGCCATTCTGCCACCCTGCTGGGTCAGACAGCTTTTTGGACATGAGAGGTTACATTGGCCTTCCCAGGTGCTTTTGTAGCAGTAGGTGGTGCCTACAGAGCCAGGAATCCGAGAACTTGGTCCAGCTCCCATAGCTGGAGGCTTTGCTGAGCTTTCATCAGTCATACTTGAGCATGTTTCTAATTTGTGGTAGTAGACTTTTCTCAGCTTGAAGTGATTGCAGCTGTCTAGGCTAAATGTTGCCTGCAACTGTTTTAACTGGACTTGCTTTTCCTTCCAGGATTAATTTTTCTCCGTCTCTATTTACATGGTGATAAGAAGTGATAATCCCACTCTGTCAGTCTGGACTGATGAATCTGAGGAATAGAACAGGTAATTTCTAATTTGGCTTGTAGCTTTTGGTGACTCAGGCAGTGAGAACCACTCCCTCTCTATGGAGTGCATTCATAACAACATAATTCATACAGTTTCTTCTGCCCGGGCCATCTGCAGGGAGGGAGATCCTTGCCCTGGAGCAGGGAAGGAAGGATAAAATTCTTAGCTGTTGCTGTGAGCATCCTCTTTGACTTCCTGACAGTTGTGGGTGGTCCTGTTTTGTGTTATTTTTGTAGCTACCAAGTTGTTTGAGCCTGGAGTAGTCTCTAAACAGAGAAAATCTTCTGGATGTACCTATTGAAAAATGCCCCTTGAGTTCTGGGTAGCATGGGGTGTTTTGCAGGGAAAGTGCTCACTGGAGATGGCGGGCAGATTGGTTCTGATGGTGGGGATAGGAACAGTTTCCTCTTTGGAGGTATCAGGTGTCTGAGGGTGTGCAATCCAGTAGAGCTGACCTGGGCAATGTGGAGTGACAGCAACTGCCTCACCTGTACCTCCCTGGCTCTCTGTCCCTCAGACTGAGCCTGTCTGAGCCACAGAAAGCAAGTCACCAGTGAAGAAATTACCCTTGTGTTGAATTTCTCATCATTTAATGGGGCTTGAGAGTACTGTGTCCTTACTGAGAGTTGTTGCCACCTGTTCTCCTTACCTGCTTAGTGCTAGGTGAGGATATTTTAAATTGAAGCCTTGGATATTTTAAATTGAATCCCAAGACACAGCTCAGATGATGTGGGAGAAGTCCACCAGTGCAAGCAGCAGTCATTGGCTGCAGGATGCTCTGGATGAACCTGTCTATCATATCATCTTTTAGATATCCTGATAATATGCTGCTGTTGCCTAATACTATTCCTTTAGGGGATTAGCACAGTTTCTTTCTTTCTCCTATGCCTTTCCACTGGAAATCTCAGATATGTTTCAAGCAGGGCAGGCAGTTACTGAAATCAACCAGTAACCTATCTGATTTCCCAGAACAGGATCAGCTGTGGTGCTGCCTGGTCCAGACACCAGGTCAGATTTCTCTCTTCCATTTGCCAGGAAGATTCTGATTCCTGTGCAGAGATGGGTGCTTCAGCAGGATTCCCTCTCCTGGCTCAGAGGGCAGGACAAAGGCAGGCTGAGGGGCTGCTAGCTTTTAGATCTTTCCCTTTGAAATCCTGTTGTTGTAGCTGGATGTTTGGGCATGTAGCAGCAGTCTCACTTCTCATGCCTCAGTAGCTGACTGAACAAGCAAGGAAAGACATACCAAGAGTGGAATTTGGGAAAAGGAAGATTGAAATGTCCAGGAGGTCTTCCAGTACAAACCACTACGCCTCATGTTTTGACATTCTTAGCAAGATCAGGGAATATGTCTCAGTAAGTACTTCTGTCTTCTCCTTGCAGAGCCCTGTTTTGTGTAAACGAACTGATGGATGAAGATGAGAAGGACAGGGCAAAGAGGTATGACAGTATGTACTCCTGGAGGTGAACTGTAAGTGCTGTGTTGTCCAGTGCTTGACAATGAATTTGACTCCACTGATGTCAAAGGCAAAGCTACCACAGTTTACAGGCTGTGTATAGCTGACCACAAGCAGCATAATTTCAGTCACTGTTCAGGCTTCTCACAGAGTTTGACCACCCCTACAATGACTTATCTGGCTGAGTGGTCCTTAAATTACACTGCTGTGCCCTCAGGATCTTGTGCTATCCCATGGCTATTTATTATCTTGAAGCAGGATTCCTAACCTGTGATTTTATTGGCATCAAGCAGTACTGCCCACCTGGGGTAGAGTTCCCTTAGCAGTCCTACTTTAGCACAGGTCTGAGTTGGTCTCCTCTCAGAGGAGCACTTGGCTCAGTTCTATTTAGTCATTGTACATGAGTGCCAAAACAGAGATGGCTGTGAACATGAATGCTGGATCTGAGAACATACAAATGCCATCCTGAATATGAATGGAAGTGCTTTCTGCATACCACCCTCAGCCTAGATCACAGGAAGTATGTATCATCACAAATATACTTGTAAAGCAAATTAATTACTACTGGAAGAGGTTGTATGAAAAGTGTTATCTCAGATACAAGCTTTGGAAAGAACACTTTGGAAGAAACTGAATGGATTTGCTTTCTCCTTTACTGTTTTTTATTGAGGGGGAAAGCCTAATAAATATTCTTAATTTGTGAACTAAAAACTGAAAACAGTTGTAGTTCTGCAGCCAGACTCTTTAACATTCCCAGTTTCATATATCACAGCAGTAGATTTTCAAGACCACATACAAGATTTTATTCTGCGGTTCAGTTGCCTCTGCATAGTGCTGTCTCTTGATAAGCACTATTGATAAGTTCCTTTTGCAAGTGGAAATCAGAGAAATCCTTCACATTTTGATGTTTATATATGTGTGTACTAACTGCAAAACAGAAATTCATAAAAATTAAGTGAGTGAAACATGAACATGCATGAACATAATTTTCTCTTACTGGAAGAATTTCTCCCATAACACCTTCACTATCAATGCTTTTCAAACAGCGGGAACTGCTGCTGAAATGTATGTAAGGATATGGTCTTTCCTGAATGAACCCAAATATGTGTTACCTTCAGGTGTTCCTTGCTGCTGGTGAGTTCAGTCTTGCTACAAGGATTTAAGCATTAGCAAAATCTTCTGTACAAGCTCAATTTTAAACAAATAAACATTCCCCACAGAGTTTAGATTCTTTTGTTTAAAGTGTTTTGCTCGGGCAGGGTAGATCACCTCACCCTGGTTTGTGCTGTAGGTTCTTCATTCTGCTTAGTGGCATTTATGTTTTTGTCGCCCAGGGCATCACGCAACAAATCTGAGAAAAAGAGGAGAGACCAGTTCAATGTCCTCATTAAAGAGCTTTGCACAATGCTGCAGGGCCACGGCCACCCTCTCAAGATGGATAAGTCCACAATACTTCAAAGGACCATTGACTTCCTACAGAAACAGAAAGGTACTGGAGGGTGCTGGCTCTGCATCTGCCCAGCAGCCAGTTTCCACTCATTAAATGCAAACTGTTTTTCCCAAGCATCTCAGCCACGTAGAGAGGACATGAGCCTAAGTGAGGGGAAGAATAAGGCACAGCAGTTGGCCTCAGGAGATGGGCTAGAGCTGAATGCATTGCTGACTAGTTAAACATAGATTTGAAAAGATGCAGTGCTGAATGCTTTTTACTGTGGATACATCATTACCCTCACTGGCCTCCACATCCCCTGGCCTGCTTTGTGCACTCACAAACAGAACATGGGGAGGGAAAAGCTGAGGAACAGCACCCATTACAAAAGTCAGGGGAGAGGGGATTCTATGCCATCTTGCCAGGTCTCTTGGATTAGGAGATGATAAGCCTGTCCTGCTGCCTGGGCACTCACAAGAGCAGTCTGTGAAACAGCTCCAGAATTGAAGACACCCTTTGCTCACAGGGATTCTCTACTATTCTAAAATTAGCCTATTGTTCTTAATTTTTTAAGGTTATCTTCAGGCCACCCAAAATGTCTCCATTTCCCTTTCTTGATTTCTAATGCATTTGTATCATGATGGCGTGGAAAATTACTCTTGCATGCAAGAAGGCTCTGTGTGAAGAATGATATGAGCATGATTCCTCTAACAGCCTCTTTAAAGAAATCTAATGTTACTTGAAAATGAAAAAAAAAATCCAAGTAGCCTGAGTCATGTTGCTTTTTTGATATTTTCTCTTTAAGAAATCACAGCACAGACAGAAGCCTGTCAGATTAGACAAGACTGGAAGCCTTCATTTCTTAGCAACGAGGAGTTCACCCAGTTGATGTTAGAGGTAAGAAGAAATTAAATAGATTAGTGAGAAATAATAAGGTCAGTGGAGTAGTTCAGGGATATACAGTTCTTTTTCACCTATAGGTCCCAACGTTAATGATTTCTACTCTGCTGGCACATACAATACAAATCTGACAGAGACCAATGTTGTACTAAATGCTCTGCAGACGCAGAATTAAAAGTAAGATTGCTTCCTCTTAAAGATAAATGTCTTTTTGTTTGGGAATCAAGACTAATTTGGCCTGGTGAGAGAGGAAAAAGAGAATTTCCTTTTCTCAGAAGAGCCACGAGAGCTGGCAGTTTTAGGAAAAACTTGAAAGGACCTGAAAAAAGCAGAGCAGCTCTCTTCCTCCCACATTTCATTAGCCAGGCAGCACCACCTGTGCTGCCTCTGCAGCAGCTGGCTGTGCACTGTTGTCCTCTTGATGGGAGTGCTGCCTCTTCTGCTTGAATTGCCTTTAAGTGCATTCAGGAAAACAGCTCTTATACCCCCACCTCTAAAATGCTTTGCCGATCTAGAAACATCCCCCAAGCCTATATTTCTCCCCTCTTAAGGATGCGGCTCTGGGTTTGTGCTGCATGCTCCTCCAGTGGGAACATCTCTTAACTTGCGTGGGCAGCTTCTGCTCTTCGCCCCACCAAAACAAGGGTGTATACTGGGCATGACCTAGGAGGTGCTGCTGTGTCTTAGTTATTCCTTTTCATCAGGATGTCATGACTCACCTCTTTGGAAAAGTCTGTTCATTCTATCTGGTAATCTCTCTTGCCAAACAAGCTAGCTTGTTCAGCTGAATCAAAACAAATTCCCCCCTTAGATTGGAAGTGGTGGGGGAGAACAAGCCCTGTAATAACTGCTGGCTTGCTGGACTCTGGTAGACCATTGAACAGTTTGCTTAAAATCAGTGGTTTTTTTCCAGAGAGGACTCAATTTGAGCAAAGGCAGAGTCTGACAGTGAGATGGGGGAGATGGTGAATACTGTATCTTTGGCTCCCTGTAGCTAAGCTGCAGAGCAGCCTAACGGTATCTTTAGAAGAGCTGGCTTTGTGCACAGTGCTGACCAACTATTAAACCTCCCAGATCTTGATGTTGGAGAAGAATAAGGACAGGCACTGCATAAATGGTACAAGGCAATATTGTGAAGAATAGGGAGAACACAACATCCAAGGAGAAAAGCACAGACAGTAACTTAAAAGGGACAGAGAACTTTAACTCTGGGGCAGAGTTAAAGGGACAGAAACCACTGCAAATGAGAAAGGGGAAAAAAACAAGCCTTAAAATTGTTTTGTCACTAGCCTTACAAATCAGTGCTTTAAGCAAAATAAATAAGGCTTTAGATCTTCTTCATATTGCCAGTAAACTGCTAAAAATACATAATTGTGTAATTTTTCTGTCTCTGCTTATCCATCCACATTGCTGGGTTTGCCATGATGATATCTGACATTTCCTTACACGCTGAGTTTGTAAACTATTGTGTAATTCAGAACACATAATGAAGTGACTGAAGTCAGCAGGATTGTGTGGGTGTTGAAATTCTAAGCATTACTGTCTCACTTCATGTTAAATAAATACTCACTGGGTGAAAAATACAAGTCAATTTAATAATAATGAGAATGAGAAAATAAGAATATAAAAAGAACATTGAATTAGACAGCATGTGTAATTTTTATTTTTCCACATTGAGCTGTCATTTCTTGGATTAATTTCTGCTGAGTTTAAGCTGCTAGAAGCATCACTAAAGAATCAATTAGTCTAAAATATTTTAAGTTTTTCCCTTGCATATTTCTGTTTTCTTTTTTTTTCTTTTTTTTTTCTGCCTATTATCATTAGGCACTAGATGGCTTTCTCATTGCTCTTACAACTGATGGGATTATTATTTATGTATCTGATAGTGTTTCGTCTCTGCTAGGACACTTACCGGTAAGTTCTGACTATGAAATACATTGAAGGCTCATTCCCCTCCTTAATGTAAATCAGTCAGTGCAGGGCTGGGGATTGGTTTTGTCCAACCAAAGAGGCAACTGACGGGGGGTGGGAGGTCAACCTACAAACTCTTGTGCAGTTTCTCAAGTTCCTATGAATAATAGATTCTCTCCCAGGATCTGAGTTAGCCTAAAAAAAGCCCAGCTGTGCAAAATCACTGTACTCATAGCTCATCACTTGGCTATACATCTAAAGGTTTGGAAGGTGTTTGACCCACCAGGTTAATGAAGAATCTTATGGTTGTGAAATCCGTGCTGAAGCTCTTCTTAGATAATGTAAATATTATTTCAGATCTGAATCTATGCTCCTTGAATGACATTGGGTTTTTCTACTTTGAGCCCATAGTGTTTAGTAACAAATGCGTGGCCTCAGAGTTATCTGGGAGAACTTCTAGAAACCAGTTAGTTGTCAGGTGCAGAAATTTCAGCTTGGCCCTTCAAAAACATTCTTCACTTCATCTGGTGCCAAGCATGAAGCACCAAGGATGCTGGCAAATTCAAGCATGCAGTTACCTGAATGTCATGTATGCAAAGAACAAATCTGCTGACATTTTGGTACAACTCCTTAGTCACGATATGTGGGTTGATGAACACTGAATCACTTGCAGGTCAAGCTGATTTTGCCAGATGTTCAGCCTAGAAGACAAATGGAGGATGTAGGGAGGAGCTCTCCCTCTTTTGTGGCATGCTTTCAAAAAATAAGTTTCACTTCTCATCATGTTATAGTCCCATTGTACCAGGGTTTCTTCTCCAGCCTATATCTGTCTGAACTGAAGGGCAACCTCTGGGACTCATTCAACCCTTTGCAAATAGATAGTAATTCTGGGGTAAAATAGTCTAAGGGTTATATTCTGCCCTAGATCCCTCTGCAGATTGACTGAGCTTCCTTGTCTTAGGCATCCAGGCCAGAGTGACTGCATCTGTGCTCTGCTGAGGGGTGAAAAGGCATGTGATTGTGTCAGGCTGTACTGCTGAACATGACAAAGCATTCTTTTGTATCAGTCAGATTTGGTGGACCAAAATATATTAAACTTCCTGCCTGACGGGGAGCAGAGCAAGGTGTACAAGCTGCTTTCTCCACATGTGCTCATGACAGATCCTGTTGCAGCTGATTTTCTAAATGGTAAGTTCTGCTCTTGTCTGTCGGTCAGAGAAGTTTGCCAAAGGTAAACAGCTCCCGGGGAAGTCTGCACAGAGCTCTCAAGCTGTTTAATGATCTTGCCTGCCACTTCTGTTTTGCTGCATTTGTGAGTTTTAGTGCATCACATCTCTAATGTTCCTATGTGGTCCCAGTACTTGCTCTTCAATTAGGACAGTCTTTGTTTTACCATCTGCTTTGTGCCTTGGATGGCAGATGCTTTTCCCCAGGTGGATGCTAGACTAAGCCTGAGAAAGGAGTGAGGGCTCAAAGGAAAAAAAGTTCGGAGAAATCCCAAACAGTTTTGGCAGAGCCATTATTCCTTAGAAAGCTTGCATGTCTCAGGACACAAGAGAAGCCCTAATGTAACTTAAGTTTTCTATCTGAACAGTCCATCTGGATCTGTACTGCTGGCTGCTGTCCCATGTCCCTTTCTTGCAGAAAATGTCCCCAGGACCAGAGCAGGCAGCAGCATCTTCCCAATGCCTGTATTTCATTAAGCCTGTGCTGACCCCCCACCCATTTCCCAGTGGGTTTGGCAAGGCCACCAAGCAGCACTGGGCTCCCCTCCCTGCTGCCCCATAAGCATCAGTGGGAGCTGAGCAGCCTGATGATGCTCTGAGCAGTCTGGTGATGCTCTGCCCAGGGGATGGTTTCCCTCTGGCTGAAGGCCATGTGGTCTAATCCGTAGAGTTCATATTTGGGGCAGAAAACTGGATTAGAGCTTGGCACAGTGCCCTCCACTGTTAATGGAAAGGCTTAAGGTGAATTCAGTGCCCTTTGGGTCTAGGTTCCACTGAGCAGTGCCAGAGTAGTAGTAGTACTGCAATACCATGCAACTGCTTTGCATGAAATCCTACATCCATGAAGTCAGGGGAGAATCCTGCTGACCAGTACAGCCAGGGCTTCACATTCAGCTTACTGAGGTGACTACAAAGACAGGAAAAAAGGGGGAGAATACATTTCCTTAAGCAGAAACAGCTGATAATTGCTCTTAGTAGTTATATATTTACTTCTGGGTATCAGAAGCTTCCCAACAGGGTGTGCTCATATACCACAGCAGCAGGGTTAGATAAATTAAATTTGTGAGTGAGCTAAAGTGCAGACTTCTAATAACATTGTCTGTGTATCCCTCTCTTTCTCTCATTTCAGCAGAAAAACAAATAGAGTTCTGTTGCCATTTTGCGAGAGGCAGCTTAGATCCAAATGAACCTCTGATGTATGAATATGTGAAATTTGTAGTGGATTTTAAATATTTTACTCATGGTAAGTTACTGTTCCAGCCTATCTTTGTCTCTCCACCTCTCTCCTTTAAATGGTCTTGATCTGTAGCATCTTAAAGGCTTTGTTTCTGCTGAAAATGCCCCGTAATTGTCAGGGGTGGAATGAGCTGTGCATACATTGTATGTATTTTTTGTACAAAAGTGGTGGGGAGTTTGTTGATCAGAAGAATGCGCTCTCCTGCATGTTGTGCCTAAAGCTGATACCAGACTGAAAATGCCTCTGTTTGACCCACTGCCAGTTTTAAAGCAGCCTACTTATTCAAATTGCCAGTAAAATATGGTATTCTGTTTCACACTTGTGGCAGTGAAATGACACTTTACAGAGATTAAGTACTTTGAGGTGCCCGTAAAATCCTGAATCTTGCAAATGTTGGCCTGGAGAAAGGCTGACAAGGAGACTGCAGCTGTACACTGTGAGCTGCTCAGAGCTGTCTTACAAAGCTCCCCTGCAAGCCATGAGTAGGTGGTTATAGCTATGTAACTTGGAGCCTAAAGGGTTGTGCTTTAAATAACATCAGTGTGGATCAGTGTGGCATCACCCTCTGGGTAGGAGGAGTTTGTTGCTTGTGTTTCATCAATCACTGTACCTGTCTTAACATGAGAACAAAGCTCTCCTTCCTTCTCTTCTTAAATAAATTGTCTGGTTGTTTCTAGTGCCTACATCCTCCTGTAATGGTTTTGAGTCAGCTGTTGCACGAGCTTTCAAGTCAGCCACGGAGGAGCAGATTTGCCTGGTAGCAACTGTTCGTCTTGTCACGCCACAGTTCTTAAAGGTGAGCTCTGTGCAGCCGCCTCTGCCCTGGGGCACAGAAGCTGCTGCCGGTGCTGTGGCACTGCCAGGAGCAGGGTCAGCAGCACAGGTTACTTGTGCACAGGGTTAGTAGAGGAGAGAGGACATGGCTGTAGCTGGGAGTGGGAAATAACATAAGTGTGTATTTTGGAAAGGTAAGGNACAGCCCTAGGTGCTGCTTGCTCAAGATGGCATTAGCCAGCTTAGTTAGAGGCTGGACCTGGAGCTGTCATCCATATTCAAATACCAGTATTTGCAAAAAGCTGGGGAATTTTGCCTAGAGAGTGCAAGATGAGACTCTGACTATTATTTATCCTAGCTCTGAAATCCAGCTCAAGGTAAACTATTCAACCATTTTTCATCAGTTCCTGCATCTACAAAACAAGTCTTACACATTCCTTAGAGGAAAATAAGTCAAGCAATTTAAAAGCACTGCATTTTGCTATGGTTTATTATATCAACAAGATGCATCCTAGGTTTTGATAGCAGGCTCCTTTTGTCATTTCGTAGAATTAAATGTCTGAATGTGCCCACTATTTTGCAGGAGCTCTGCAACGTTGAAGAGCCATGTGAAGAATTTACATCGAGGCATAGTTTAGAATGGAAGTTTTTATTTTTGGACCACAGGTAAGAGATTTGGGTTTAGTCACTGAAGAATAAATAAAGTGTGGTTTAAAAATAGAAAACTTTGTATACCTGTTGCCTGAGATCCCAAATGGAATAGTTCTAATTAAATGCAACTTATTAAGTAGCAGTACTCTGAACTTAGCTATTAGGCATCCATAAATATTTCACTATTTTCCATATTTTAGGCTAGTAAGAAACCATGGAAAATGTCTAGAAAAATGTCTAATCTCCTAACCAGGATAATAAGTCATTGAAAGTGAGCAGTGTGGGTCCTGATACATTCCCCGTATTGGTTTAGCTCCTCTGTTTTACAGCTACAGCTTCCAGGAATCCTGGAAAATAAATATTTTCCTGTGTCAATAAACTTTTGACTTTTCACCTTGAGAAATGACAGAATTTCTCAAAATAAAATAAAAAACAGTGAATTTTAATATTTAATTGTAGGTTAGTTTTTGACAATGCAATATGGTGGGCTTTGAATTCAGCTTTGTGAATGAAACAGGCTGGAACTAGTTTATTAAGCTATTTAATTTAGGATTAATTTTCTTCAAAAGAAGCTGGAAGGTTTTATTCACTCTTTTACTTCTCTGTGTTTGACATATGTGCATAAGCACATTGCAAAATCCTACCCTTTTCATTATCTCTCCCCTTGTGAGCTGTGCAAAGGTAGTCATTACTAAAAACAGAAGACTAGTAAATAAGGTTCTAAGGAGAAAATATATTGGTGAGAAAAAAAATCTAAATACCATCTGCACATTTAGAGAAAGAAAGAGAGAGAGCAAATAAAAATGAACAGTAACTTTCATTTTTATAGAACGCAAGGTGTGTGCCTCACATCATACCTTGAAGCATGGAGGAACTGACCTTGCGACAGCCCTACAGTTGATTATGCTTGGTTTGGGACAGTCAGATAATTATTAATTCAGATGAGATCTTGCTGGAATGACTTTGTTAGACTTTAATTGGCCTGTCTGATAATGCACATTTTTAGAATCAGCTGATTAATGTTAAGATTTGTAAAAGAGCCCTAAACGCCTCTGATGAAGTGAGCTGCTTTTCCACAGGGCTATGTCCCAGCAGCTCCTGTGAAAAAGGTGAGTAGGAGCTACTTTGAAACTTGTCAAAGAGTCTTTTGATGAATATGGATTATGTCTCAGAGAGGAATTTCTGTGCTAGGCACTTGGAGATACTCCAGTCCCACTGATATCCCCAGCAAGAAAGCCATTGTTACTGAGAAGAAATTAAGATTATGCAAATGTTGAGGCAGAGTTTGCTATAGACCCAGAAGCAAGCAGTGAGCTCACACCCAGATTGTGATGGTTGTCTCATTTAATCACTGATTCCAAGCTCTCTCCAGTACAAATCTGCAGGACACTGGGAAATGTTTTCTTGCTGATTTGCATCACCACAGGCTTCCTGACACTGAGATGTGCCATCAGCAGGGGCAGAGGGTATCCAACAGGAGCTGGAATCAGGACCTTTGCTGTCATGATCACAATTCAAATCAGAGTAAAGATAGATGCAATAAAAACATTCCATAGATCTGGATGAACATGAGAAAAATAGGAAAAATCTATTCTAGGTCTATATGTACATATGTGTAGAGGAAGAAAAACCCATCAGCTTCGATAATGATCTGTTTCTCTTCTGTACTGTGGTACTGTTCTTATTTTTCCTTCATTTATTAAAAGACTGCACCCAAAATGGATCTCTAAAGACTATGCATTCCCATTTGCGAAGCAAGTTGCAGATATCAGGACTGGAACTTAAGCTAACAAGACACTTTTAAATTGCTCCACAAGGCATCTCTTTGTTAAATGACAGATGAGGAGCATTTTGTGGTTGCTTTCTCTTATGAAGAGCTCTGGTGATATTCAGGAAAGCATAATACTTTTCTGATCATCTTAAATGTTTATCTGATGTGCATCTGAAAGACATTATTGCCTTGAATATAAGCATGTCATTAAAAATAGGAGAAACAGTGATGCATTCTGCCAAAGAAAAGGCACTTTAATAAATACACATATCATCATCATTAAGAGAAATCTGGGTCACATGAAGAAAAGGAACAGAGTGAAAAGTTATTTGAATAAATAAAACTGTATTGTGGCAGAGACTACTGTGTGTTCAGCGCACTCTGTTTCAAGGGATTTGCTGTCAAGTGGCGGCCCAGCTCTCCCAACTAACCCCTTGTGCTGGGACTCAGGAGCTCCTGCTCACATCTTGCTCCTCTTCAGACTGCTGTTGAGCAGATCCCTAGATCATCCTTCTCCTCCCATTTCCCATTTGGTGCCAGACTGCCCAAAGCTGTGGGGAGGAGGGAGGTTATAGACCTACCTGGGCTCTCTGTGGCTGAATAACTTATGCCCACCATGTCTCAAGAGGACAAATGTGGAGCTGGGTGGCTCAGCCAAGAGAGAGCTTCACACAGTAATAACCAAGAAACTCAGGACTGATCCACCGAAACCCACATGTAATACACTGAAATAACTTTTTCCTCATCGCCTTTGCCACTTCATGGCCTTCTTCCCTAAGAGCACTCAACTCACCAGGAGAGGGGCAGCAGAAAAGGCAGGTTTGATAGGCACCATTGCCTTCAGCCTGCCCCATTTTGAGCTGTTTACCATTTTGCCCTGTTCCTGAGAAACACACTGAACTTGGCAGGTGAGCACTATCAGCACATCCTGCAGCAAGAACAAAGAGGTGGAGCCAAATTAGCACAGGTCCTGCCTCTCTGAGTGCTTGAGTTGGTGCAGGCAGGAGTGTACCTGAGCGCTGGGAGATGGAGAGTGACATACTAACACAGGGAACAGAGACAAAGCAGTGGTTTTCTCCCCACATTTCAGTGTTGCTTCATAATTATAAGCTATCAGGCTCCAGTGAAGGCTGCATTAGGATACTTGCTTTAAAAAAATCTCATGTTTTGCCTAGAAAAAGGAAAACCTAGAATTGATAACAGAATAGTGAGTTAAGTCATGGCAACATGCCTATCTAAATACTTCATCAATTTCTTCTCTACCACCCAAAGCAAAAACAACCCTAAATCAGTCCTATGCCTATTGCTACTACCAGTGTACTACCAGCAGAGAAAGTTTTGTTGGCTATAGCTTCCCAAACTTTTCCAGGGGAGTAATTACTTTTCCCAAGCTGGTCCTGACACACACTGCAGCTTCCCACTTATGCTCTCTTCTGCAGTTGCTACCCAGATGACACTTAACATCCAACCTACTGAATAATTTTACTCTAGCTCCAGGTTGTTATGTGCAGGATCAGGCATAGCATTTCTCAAGCTGTGTCTCAAGCATCCTTAATGAATTGAGTCACTCACATACGTACATGCCTTTCTCTACACCCACATAATGAATAGGCTGTGAAACAGTAAACACACACCTTTTCATTTTCTCAATTTTTACCTCTCCCTCGCTGTCATGTTTTTTGTTTGTATATGAAAATACATCACTGCCTATATGAAAATCTACTCCAGATTTCCCTGCCAAGGGAATAAACAAGGTGTTTGTTGCTGGTATCACAGCTTATCTGCCAGGATGTCAAAGTGCCAAGTTTTCTGCTCACTCTCTGCCCTTTGCTTCCTTTCTAGGGCTCCACCTATTATAGGATATTTACCCTTTGAGGTTCTGGGAACGTCAGGGTATGATTACTATCATGCGGATGACCTGGAGCTTCTTGCTAGGTGCCATGAACACTGTAAGTTGGCCTGCCTCTGCAATGTGTCTGTCTCTGATCTCCTTTGTCACTTGTGCAAAACCTTTTACTGTCATTGCAAAAGGCTTCTTCTTCCAGGGGCATGCAGGAACTGTCTCCATGACAGACTGTCACAGCTGACACTTACCTGGGAGGTTGAAATCTGCAGAATTCACTCAGATCAGGAACTGTTTGTGCAGTTTTCCTAAATTGGCAGATACTTTGTTTGAGCACAGGTTGTCTCAGAGTGAAATGAGATTAAAAGATTGGGAGTCAGAACTATTCCCCCTCTGCCCTGCGAGTTTTGTTGATTTGTCACAGTTCATGGGGTCTTGCCATCCCCTGGGCTCCAGAGTTAGCCAGGAGGCTCAGCTCACCAAAACACCTTTTGAGAGCATCATTTGGTTCACCTGCCTGTACAATTAGGTGTTGTGAACCTCACTTACTCATTAGTAAAATGCTTCTGGAGATTCAGAATTATTTTACATACAAAAGTGCTGAACACAGTTTCCCTGTGGGTGAAGATGGCTCATGTTTGGTTGACCTGAAAGGAAAACAACAAAGCAGAAGAGTCAAGTTCAGGCTAATGTGTGAACACCACAGGTCCATTAAGTTTATTTTCATGCAAGGAGAAATAGTGTGCTGTTGGAGCCAGGGCAGAAGGAGAACTCGCATGATTTCCACAGCAGTGCAGCCCAATGCTGAAGAACCATGTCCTGCTGAGGGCTGGAGCTAAAGTGAGGAAAGGCAGAAAGTGTCTGCAGATGGCTACACTTAATCAGTGTGCAGTTCCTACCAGATGTGAGATGCTTTATCCCCAAGACCCAGATTTTTCCATTTTATTGGGTGCATTTCAGATTGAAATATTGAGCCAGAGCTATGTGTGTCCTTTGGAGGTTTTGCATTGCCAAGCACTGCAATGAAAACTAACTACATACTTTGCAAAATGCATCTAGGTAATCAGGTATTTTGCGAAGAAATATTACTTACAGGTTTCTGGTTGGGGACACTGTCTGTCTCTCTGCTATCTCCACTTGAAAGGAAAGTGTTTTGTCAAAAGGAAAAAAGGACACCCCAGAGTGGAGAGTGGAGCAAGTGGGATGCTGTAATTGCCCTGAGATGCAGAGCAGCACGATGCTGGGACTAAGAAACTCCATCAAGAAGCCCCACAGCCCACTGGAGAAAACCCATCTCTGAGCTGCAAACCACCCTCATCTCTACCACAAACCCTTTACCACTTACATATATGAGGAGCTGAGGGACCTAGAAGAGGATGGGAAAAGTACTCTGTGTGTTAAGTTTCCCTGCTCCACTTCCCTGCTGGGCATCTCTTCCCTGTCCAGGCAAAGCACTGGTACAGCAGCTGCCAGGAAAGTGGGTTGCCTGGCTGAGCACATAGAGGAAGCTATGACAGGGGGACACACAAGTTGTGTCAAATGCAGCAGAAGTGTAGATGGGAATATTAACAGAGTATTTTCACTGCTCTCAAGTACAGTACTTCTTAGTGCTGTTTGCTTAAAAGACTCAAAGAATCAAAAGATTCAGGTACAAGTGAGATATTTAACCAGACAGTGGCCTTTTGGTAATGCATGTGCAGTTTGGTATAGACACAAACTGTATTGAGAGTGGGTCAGATCATTCAGCAGAGAATCGATTTGATGGTTTATATTCTACATTTCTATCATCCAGGCATTCATCTTACCTATTAGAAGAATATTTGCACCACACACCTGTAGGAAAGGATCTTTTCATTTTACTGCACAGGGAAACAAAGTAAAGTGCTGGCAAAGTGACTTAGAGAAGTTGCTTCAGGACATGTCTGCCAGGACTAGGAACTGAGGGATCCCCAGCATGTCATGTTAGCCAGAAAATCTCTGCTTCATCTAAAGCCCATCACTGTTAATGGGATCGCTAAAGAAGGCATTCCTGATATTTTAACAAAATAGAGGTGTGCAGGTGAGTAAAAAACCATTTGGCTTAGTGTGGCTTGCTAAGTTACTGTTTGTCATGTTGACACTTTGGGCAGACATCTAGCCTACTGTCAAGTGAAATGGGTTTGTTTAAACCAAGTTTGTATTTTACTTTGCATTAATTGTGGGTATTTCAAGTGAGCATGTTTCATCTTGTACTCCTAGCAGTCTGGAACAATTAGTATGGTTATTTAACATAGTTCCCCTCATTATTTTGCAGTTCTGTTATAGCACCTGAGATTTTTCTGGACATAGCCTGATAATACATACTGGGTTGGAGTAGGCCAGGTTTTGGAAGAAAACTCTTAGTTAAAATTCCACTATCTTGTTGTTTTTTGCCATTATTAGGATTCTTACTTAGTATCTTCAGTCTTTGAAATGCATTCTCATGTACCTATGAAAGGCAAATAATTTGTTTAATTAATGTTATTTATGCTTATTTCAGGGAGCCCGTAAGTTATAAGAATGTAGCTAGTTGTATAGTTATACCAGTTATAAGAGAAAACTCAAAGTAGCAAAGGGCACTCCTGAAAGTCAGCAGGAATGACCCCAGACAAGAGCTGAGTACATGGTTGTGAGTACATGTAAACATGTCTTGTTTAAAAAGCTCAAGAACCATTTTAGCACTGCCTCAGTCTGGGCAAGAGGTCTGGAACTGAATGGTTTTTCTAATTACCTTTGCACCATAAAATCCCTGTTTGCTATAAATTGCTTTCTCTTTTTGTTAAACAGTGATGCAGTTTGGAAAAGGAAAGTCCTGTTACTATCGGTTTCTGACCAAAGGGCAGCAGTGGATATGGCTGCAGACACACTACTACATCACCTATCACCAGTGGAACTCCAAGCCCGAGTTCATCGTTTGCACTCATCTGGTAGTTAGGTAGGAGCAAGCACCAAACTCTTCACAGCGTATAATGTCTCAGTGTTCAGCCGTTGTTTTTTCTAGTTCTGTTTCATGTTAACTAAATACTTGCTGTGCCTACTGACACACTAAAATTATATGTAATTCCATGAAACTATTCTGACAAGGAATATGTGTTTTATTTACCTGTTTACTTTTTTCTGTCCCTGTTTTTTTTGGCCAACTGAGCCAAAAGCCTGGAAGCCCCCTTTGGCCAAATATATCATTGTGTTATATTCCCCTTTTGTCCCTAGTGATGATATGGCCATAGAAAGAATTAAAGCTGTTTGGAATCAGACGTCTTTCTGGGCATGAATGAGATCATATAATTCCTACAAAACCTTTTGACCAGAGCTTTAAATATTTATTACTTGAGCTGGCTTAGCAGCCGGCTTAGCTGCTGGCTTGCTGGCCTTATTCCTCACCCAAATCCAGCCATGGATCCCCCCCTAGAGGGAAGCTGCATGTGCTGAGTTGCAACCCGTGCTAGAAGGCAGTGCATGGGTAGGATGCTCTGTGAATGCACCTTCTGGAGGGGAACGTGCTGGATTACAACAGCTATCTCAAAAAAGCCTATGTGAAAAGTAAGAATGTATTTTCTGAAGGGCTTGAAAAAATAGTGACACACTGGTTTGCTCTATTAACTTGAGTAAATTTATTGCTCACTGTGTGTTTTTTTACTGTCAGGAATCAATTTCTTTCTGGTCCCCCTCTTTTTCTGTCAAACATCTGGAAGAGCAAACACTAGTAGATGTGAAATATATGGGTCAGTTGGAGTGAGCCAGAGGAGGGCCATGAAGATGCTCAGAGATCTGGAGCACCTCTCCTTTGAAGACAGGAAGAAAGAGCTGGGGTTGTTCAGCCTGGAGAAGAGAAGGCTCCAGAGAGACCTTAGAGCCTCTTCCAGTGCCTAAGGGAACTCCAAGAGACCTGAGAAGGAGTTACGGAGTTGTAGAACAAGGGGGAATGGCTTTAAACTGTCAGAGATAGGTTTAGATTAGATTTTAGGTAGAAATTCTTCCCTGTGAGAGTGGTGAGGCAGTGGAAGTCCAGAGAAGCTGTGGCTGCCCCATCCCTGGAAGTATTCAAGGCCAGGTTGGCTAGGGCCCTGAACAACCTGTTCTAGTGGAAAGTGTTCTGCCACAGTAGAGGGCTTGGAACCAGAAAATTTTTAAGGTCCCTTTCAACCCAAATTCTATTGATTCTGATTCTATGATCTATGGTATATACTACATATGAAGTGTTAACATAAGCAAATGTTACACAGAAAGATTGCTTCTCAGTTGTCTTGCTTCTGCCATTTGTCAGGGAATTCAGCTTCACTTTAAGGACTGAATTTATTGTGCATGAACTTGTTTCTTCTTTCTGCTTCCAGTGCCTCTTAAACCTAACTATGTAGTCCTAAATAGATTTTGAAGTTCAATTCTGTCTCAGATAGTTAAGGCTTAAAATATGTTACTGAAGCACACAAGTTAAAACGTTGTTTCACGAAAATTCATTGCCATGATGATATAAGTGAGGTTGGTTCCTCAACTTCTCTTGCCTCCCACGAAGGTTGCAGCTCATTAATATTTCATCACCCTGAAGTCTGGCACCTCTCAGTGCTCATGATCCATGAGCACTCAGAGAGTCTTTGAAATATCCTCTCCAATTTATCCCAGTGGTGAATCATGTGGCATTTGTTATTGTAAATATTTCATTATTTCAGAGGGAAAAAAGTAAGGAAAGAAAAGATACACTTTCAGAGGTACCTTATAGGGGTTCATGCACTTCACATTGCACCTGTGTACCTGCCTGTTTGTATTTGGAGCTTCTACTGGCATGCAGGATATTAACCCTAATGCATGCACAGTTCTGTGCACCCTCAGAAGGAGGGACCTGACCTCATCCTGCCCAAGGCACTGTCATAGAGATCACTGAACTACCATGCAAAAAAAAGGGATTCTTGTTCATCATCATCAGGTTAGAAAATGAATGTTCACTTGTGGCAGTTTACCTGTGCAGAAGCTGTCAAATAATTTTTTGGCTTTTTTTGTTTTGGGTTTTTTAAGTTATGCAGAAGTTCGGGCTGAGAGAAGGCGAGATCTTGGTCTCGAAGAGTCATCAATTGAACTGGCATCCTCTTCTCTAAAGGTACCATGTTCCTTCACAGTTAAATGAGGAGATGTTTAAACCAAACTGAGTAATAGCTTACCAACTGTAGGGAAATAGCTTTCTTTCTTTTCCATTTTCTTTACTCCCATCTCATTCCAAGCTTTGAACTGGGTCATGACTCAGGCAGGCCCTAAGAAGCTTTCCTGTGCATCGCTCCAAATTGTCCATGTTGGTTCAGGACAGGCTGGATGAGCTTTGAACCGCCTGATCTAGTGAAATATGTCCCTGCCCGTGGCAGGGGG
>VZTT01046416.1:127354-148776 GCA_013400855.1 Buphagus erythrorhynchus | reverse complement strand
TGCAGCGCTCCCAGCGGTTCGGCTGTAACCCAGAGAAGGAGGAAGAAGAGGGGGAGGAAGGCTCATGCCTTCAAGGCGGAGGGGTTCGCGGACAGGAGGAGCGGGGGGTCAAGCCTGGCCCCGCCGCCGGTCGGGACCTCCGACATCCCGATCAGGGGATGTGGATACACACACATCAACGCACGTCGATGTATTTCTTCTTTCAGGCGAAAATCTTTTAAACATCTCTTGCCGCCTTTCCCCTCTCCCCTCGGACGGTTCGGTGGGTGCTTCAAGAGGCCCAAATATTTCCACAGGGTCCCGTTGGCAATTGTTTATTTAAAACAAGTCGCTCTATTAGTGGAGCAGTCAGGAGTTAGTACTCCAGTCTGCTAGTAATTCCCACCAGGCTGTAAACTGATGCCTCTTTTAAGCCTTTAACTTCATGGTCGTCCCAGAAGTAAAAGTTCTTCTAATGGAGACCCTATGGGCATCGTGCATTCCAGCACATCATTAAAGCAAAGCAAAGCAGCTCGGCCACAGCCAGATGAAATAACGGCACTGTCCACGTTTAATGGGCTTCCTGGGGCCAAACGCTGCCGAGGACAATGGGGGGGAAATCAGACAAGTCACTGGTGATTTTTTAAATACCGTAAATGTTCATATTAGGCTTAATATTAGCCTTTCGTTTGTAGACAAGCCACTTCACAACCACCTTTTTGAGAGGAGTTTAATGTTATATATCTCAAGGTGGCTAAACACAACACTGAGAAATCCTGGCTAACGCTGTGATGAGTGTTTGAAACACTGAGTGTGTTAATGTGGAGAGAGAAAGGAAAAGCAAAGCAAAACAAACACGCAGAAAACAACGGCTCTCTGACATATCCTAATACTCCAGGACTGACCTGGGAAACAAGAAGAATGAAAGGCAACACAGTTTCTGCATGTCAATTCCTACCACCCCGTGTTGTGGATATCAACTTGAGAAAAAAAAGAAAACACAAGTGCTGATTTCAGGGGGAAGAGTCAAATAATTTGCAGCCCTCGATGAAGGAGTGGGATGGGCATCTCAGTGCCCTCCAGGCTGGTGCCCTGTCCCTGCTGCCCCTCCTGCCCTCACACACTACCTGGCTCATCCCTCCCAGCCAAAAGGCAGTTTTCAAAAGAGGGAGAGGAGGAGAAAATTAAAGGTAAAAAAAAATGTAAATAAGAAATTTCCCTTGGTCTGGAAATGGGCCCAACTGAAAGCATGTTAATCTCCACCTCAGTAATTTGGTTCTCCTGGAGAAGACAGAAGCCCTGCTGCTGTGCCCTGCACTTCATAAATCACGTCTTTATGTGGACAAGGTCAGGGCACCTAACAGCTCAGACATGGGCCTTTGCAGTGGCTCGGAGGGCTCCAGCATGTTTATTCTCTCGCACAGATCTCTGAGGAGCAGTCCAGCACGCTTCTAATTACTTTTGATTATTTTCATTTGCTCGGGTCAGACTGGCTTTGCCGGCACTGCTGGAGGGTGGGTTTCCTCCCCCCAGCCTGGCTGTGTGATGCAGGGGGATCAGTGCTGTGCCCTGCACCCCCTTCCCCAGGGCAGTTCAGGGCTCCAGGGATCTCTGGGGCTCACCCCGCCAGTGGAGGGGGTCCCCTTTTGGCAGCAAAGCCCGGAACCTCCAGCTGAGTCAGGGACCCCCACAGCTGTCCTCCCCCTGCCATAGCCAGGCAGAGCAGGACATTTACCAGTGTGANCATTGAGCAGTGGGAAATGAGGAGCGTGCAGAAAACACACATTCCCCCCCCCCGAAAGTACCTACTGCCTTCGGGGAAAAAAAAATAAATGACCCCGTATCCTTGCAAAAAAGTTACAGTGGTGCATGTGCAGGCAATAAAAAAGTTGAAGGACCTCTACGATGCCTGTGGGGACAGAGCTGTGCTCAGGGAGCTGCGGAGCACACGCAGCCCCAGCCGTGCAGAGAGGCAGAGCGTGTATTGGTCTGCTGTCCCCGACTGCTGAGCACTCACAGCACAATCCATCGGGAGTGCACGGTGCCCACGCAGGGTGGAGTCACGGTAGGGACACTTGAATGTCCCTGGCAGTGTTGGGGTCCAGGTGTGGGTGAAGCCATCCCCACAAGCAGTGCTGCACCCCCTCTTACAGCCTGTAACAACACACAGCTGCTACCGGCAGAAGCCAGCTACCCAAATACTGAGCAGAAAGGCTCTAGTTTTTCTCTCCCATTAAAATGTGACCTCTAAAATAGCATGTTCCTTCAAATCCCAATCTGAGTTTGACACTCCAACTTTGTATTCTCATCCTGGTGTGAGTGATCCCAGCAGACCAGTGCCCTCGTGTCCTGTACCCAAGTGTGCCAGCATCTCCATCACATTCCAAGGGTGAGGGTGGGTGTGGGTGCCATCACAGCTGGTGGTACCCACACTCCTCAAGCAGGGGCTGCCTGGTGGGAAGGAGTTTTCTGGCAGACACCAAATTGTGCCACTGGGTTTTGAGCCTGAAACTTTTTGGATATTGGGTGTTACTGCAAACCAGGAGAAGGGAAATCGCAGCAGATTTCCCTACTTCATCAATCAGGAAGATGTAAAAATGTGTCAGTGGCTGGTATCTGGCTGCCTGGGTGATTTAACTCCTGTCTTGGGAGGGAGGTCCTGCAGACACCCTTCCTTGTGGCAGGACAAGATGTTTGCCTTATTGCAAACAAACCACAGCCCACACAGCACACCCCAAATTTGATGCTGAGGGATGCAGTGCTGTTGGTCCACATCCCTGCTGTGAGCACACTCCTTGCAGTACTTTCCTCCTCCAAACCTTTCTCTAGCTGTCCCTGCCAAGGCACGTGCTGTGGCGCTGGATGCTGAGGTTGCTGTTTTCTTTTGGAGTGTTCATTACTTCCATTACAGAAGAGTCTGGAAGCCCTCAAATCCAGCCAGGGCCATTTTCACACTTGAGGCTACTGTACCCACAGGGTGAGACAGCTCGTGCTGGATGATTCTGGCACAAGTTTGGCTACGGTAAAAGTCTGGGGAGAAATGCACATTAGCCAGCTTGTCTTAGCACCTATGAGAGCCAGGGCAAGGCAAGACAAGGCTGACTGATGTGGGTGTTGGCCTCCTGTCCACCCAGAAGCTGTGTTTTCCTGTGCTTCACCTTTCTCATGTTTTGAAAGGAAGCCAAAATCCTTGAGAATCTGGGAAATTCCAGATTCTGCATTTCCACATGTGCTGGGCAGCCTGGAAGACTCTTTTCTTTCTTAACCCAAATCCTACCAACATGACCAAAAAAGCACCTATTTGGGTTTTTTTAATCGCTCTCTCATTCATCCTTGTTGAAATACAACTGAATAAATCCCTCAGGTTTGTACCTACTCCTGCTTCCCATGGTATGCTCATCTGGAGATGGAGCAGTGGGACCCATGAAGCCAACAGAGCTACCCAATGTAGCTGCTACTTCTCTGCCTGAAAACACAACTTTTAGCAGAAGCTACCCTAAAAATGGAAGATCCCTAAGAAATACTCCCTGAGAAGGCATCATAGCCCGGAGGTAGGAAGCACAATATAAGGATTTTGTAGACTTCATTTGTATGTGCATAAGAATTCAACAAGGTTCAATTAACCCTCCATTTCTTCCAATTTTTAAATTTTCAAGTCTTCTCATTTGACAAATAACTTGAGGGCCTCCTTTGGAAGACTCTTTCCAGTCCCAGAGCACTCAATGACACATGAAGAGCCACCCAAGGAGGTAGTGTGAGAGCAAGTCCTGGGGAACCATTTGGCTTTAGGCACTATTCATGATTTGAAAGCAGAATTTGAAAGCCAAAAGGATGAAGAAGAAAATATGGAAGCAGGGAAAATGCCAGGCCAAGGCAGACTAAGGGGTTAAAAACCAGAACTTTACACAACAAGAATTAATGTGATGCATAACAGGTAATTCTATTTTAATAATCAATTTTAGGAGTGACTGGCTATTTTCAAAGCATTCCTGTTGTAGCCAAAGTTTTAACTAGGCGTGTGAGAGTGGGCATAAACACCTGTGGACTTTATAAGAGTAAGAAGCAATTTATCACCCAATAAAACGTCAAACACTCATGTTAAAATTTTCAGGTTTGCATTTGCTATTTTAAGTGTCACATGTGTGGATGGTTCTAGGGGAGGTTCAGAAGAAGTGGATACACATCCTACACACAGAAACACACGTGCACACAGCCAACACAACCAGCTCTACAGCAGGGAAGAAAACCTGCCTGGAAGCACCAATGTTACAGTTTCAGCCCTCCTATGTTTTGTATTATACCCATTGTGATCATCGACTGGAGTTGTCTATAACCTGAACTAAATGGGCATTAAGTCAGTTGCCATATGAAATTACTGCCATTCGATTTTCAGATAAACCACAAAACTTGATGAACTAACATTGTTCCAGATGAATTAACTCATCATCCCCGGGAAAAGAAGGTTGTGAGGGAAAGCAGGGCTCTAATAGCAATGATTAATCCTCCTCCTATTGCAAGGCACTTGCCCACAAGTAGAGAGATGCCCTACTAAAGGCAGGCTGAGGATCCACAGTGCCTCCAAAACATCTGCCTTGCCAAACCCTGACAGTAGTGTTAAACATTATTTACATGTGGGTAGGAGAGGGAGAATTTTTTGTTATGGGCTGAAAATGAAACTATAAATACACTAAAATCCCCATCAACAGTTCAAGTCATGCTTGGTAGATAAACCCAGGGACTGAAATTCAGGAATGTTAATTTATTCAGCTGGTGGAGGAACATGCAAAGTTGATCCTTATCCCATACTCAGGCAATCTCCCTGGGATTAAGTCATAAAGTGTTCGGGCAATAGTGCCCTGTGAGTGGCTCAGACTCCCCAGCACGGGCGGGCAGAGCCCTTCGTGTCCCCCACCCTGGCTGTGCTCAGGGTCCTGAGCAGTAAATGCTTAACTGGCCCCGTGTGTGCATGGCAGCCCACCTGGACGTGCAGGAGAAGTGCTGCTCCACATAAATTAGTCACACATGGACAAAGGTGCCTGATGCATTTGGAATAATCTTACCCCGAGAGCTACCTGGTTTGCTCTAAAAAGATTTTGCTCATCAGGAAAATTCAGGGCAGAGAGTGGGGAGAATATATTTGATGCAGGTGTCCAAATAAACCTGTCCTATAACCCATGGATCACAATGGGTTATTAATGAAATAGCTGTGAACATCAGCATATCCTTGTGGCAGATTTCTTTCATAAATGAGTTGAACATTTTCCAATTTCAGGAAAGTGCTGCTACCTATAAACTTGGAGATTAAGGGCTTTTTCCCCTAAAACTCAGATCCCTCAGGGCACTTGTGTTCTGGCATACATCCCTTATTTGCTGAAGAAATTTCAAACTTAGTTATTTAGCACCATACTGATAAAACAAAGGGGGGGAAGGAAAAAAAAGGCAGCAGTTGGGCATGCATGTGAAGGAGGAGAGAGGTGAGTGGTACAGCTTCGGGCATTTTTTTCTTTCTTTTAATCCACAAGTCATACTGCAGATTTTTTTGTGAGATTCATAGAGAAAACATTCCCAAGACGCAATACATAAGATGCATATCAATCCACAAACTGAGTTTTGCAGATGCAAAATGACCTGCAGAATTTCAAGGAGGATGAAGGCTGGTTTGTAACCATTTTTTTCCATATAATTTATTTAAGCCTAAAATGGGCTAAATTTGCCACTAGCAGAATTATGAGTATTAGTATTATTAGCATTACAGCAGCACCTAGAGCCCCCACTGGAAACTGGGACCCTTTGTGGGTAGAAAAATAATAAACACAAGACTCTATCCTGAAATCCTACAGTTGGCATGGATGGGATAAAAAGTATGCCAGATGGGAAGATTAACATTTTATTTTTACAGATGGAATATGGAGTTCTGCTCATGGAGAAAATCAGTGGCAGATTCTCATGCAATATTTTCACATCATTTTCATTCACTGAGAAATTGTTTTTTATTCCTTTTCTTTGACTGCAATGAAGAGAAACTCCTCTCTGCCTGCTGCTTCTTACACCTTCTCATGGATAAATACTGGGAGTCTGCTTGGTCACTGCCAGTTAAAACGTCTGCATGCTTTAATATGTCTCATCTGCAGCAGAAATTCAACTTTATCTCCCCCTTTTTAGCTAGGAAAATATTTTAGCCTTGGAAATGAGCAGTTGATGCTTTGGAACAGATCTTTAAACATAAGCACATTGTGCTGATTGGTGCCATAAATGAAAGCTCCTCCTATAGAAGCAGTTTTGGGGAGGATACGTCAAACTCTGGCTTTGACTTTTGTGGCAGAAATGTGAAATGGAGTTCATGATGTCAAGTCTTGTTGCTAGGAGTCCCCCAGCAATCATGCAAGTGCTGAGCATAAGATGGATCACAATCTCCACCAGGCAGAGGGGGAGAAACTGCCCCAACCACTCCACTGCGTGCTCCTAAACCTCACTAAGCAGCTGCAATAAGCAGTAGGGAATGGGCACGTGCTCAGTTGCAGTTTTTTGGGTCCACAGAAGCAAAATGAGGCAATGTGTTAAGAACAGACGTCTTTCCACCAGGAGGGATTTCGGAGGCTGCATGATCTGTCTTGAGAATCCTGTATAGTAAATACAGCACTAAAGATCATTTCTTTCCTTATGCTTCCCTGTGCTGGAATCCTCACATGGGACAAAGCAGGAGAACCACTGGGTTAAGGAGTTGTTGCAGGATGTTTTGGCTAAGGAAGGTTGTCATCCTTGTGGGCTTTTCAAGGAGTCATAGTGAGATCAGGGCTGTCACATATTACCCAGGCAAACACCTGCAGCTCCAAGTCCTGAACACAGCACTGACATGAGAGCACTGGCTACCTTGTGGCTGAACTGGTGGCCAGAAGTGTTGATCAAGCCCAGGCAGAGTCCCATTTCCACACAAGACTCCTGTCACTCCTGGGGTTACACAGGACACTCAGACCAGCCCTGGGCTGTCCCAGGGCTGTAGATGGAAGAGCTGCTTCAGCTCCAGACAAAAGTCAGTCCTGGATCCTCCCACTGCCTTCAGCTCCAGGACTGGAGGACAGGAGCACAGGATTTTAGTGCTGTATTTGTGAGCTCTCCAGAAATAAATGGGAGCTAGAAGCTGCCCTGCCAGGCACTGTGAACAGAAGCTCAAGCCAGTTGCGTGTTGCACGAAGGACGTCTGTCAGCTTGGGTGATAAAGAGTATCTGTCATGATATGAATGACCACAATTTTCCCTAGATCTTGTGGTGCATTTAACAGTGCTATAAAAGATGCAAGCAGGAGTTATGAGTGCTCATTAGCACTTCAGAATTACTTAATTATTTAATTCTCTAAATTAATCCATGAATTTTGTCTCAAATGGAAAACAGTAGGTTTAGATTGAGGTTGCAGTGGACTGGGAAATACTTCTATGGAAAGAAGAAAACTGAATTGGTTTGAATGATTTATAAAATGTGAGGGTTTCATTCCAAAATATCATTTATATGCCCAGAAATCTACGCAGCAAATCTAATCCAGCAAAGGAAAATGAACATTCTCAATCCATGAATAAAGATGGGAAGTAATTCTGTGGCAGATTCAGCCTGTGCCTGCCCATGTATGACAAGCAACTGATCTGAAGCCTTTTTACACATCTGTTAGGTTTGTATTTACCCAGAGTTTAGGAGACAAAATGTGGAGACAAAGAACACGACAATGACCTCGAAGAAAGCAATAACAATAACAGCTACTCCCCACACTGAGTTAAGCACATCCTTCCTTCCTTAATGCATCCACTGACGGGAAAGGAGGAGGAAGGTCAATGCCAGAGGCAAAGACTGACCAAAACCCCCAAAACTCCAGTAAAACCTGTTGCTTTTGATAGAGTGCACCTCTGCCAGTTTAAGGGATACCAAAAGAGTAAGACATAAATGGGGTTTATCTGAACAGGATTTAACAAAGACCTTGTGACCTGATTTCCAACCAGCCACATGAAGAGTGTGGCGACCATGGATGATGTTGTTCCAGGTGATTCATTGCAACTCCAGTCAGTAGCCAAGAGTCCAGCAGACACATCTGAAGTGCAGCGACCTTGGCTTGCATGAGTGAGGCCAGTAGTAAAAGCAAATGGAAGTTAAAATGAAAGATGTATATTTTTAGAAGAATTTGTAGTGTTTGGACTCCAGCTTTAGATGGCTCAAGAGTATTTTGTAAGCCAAAAATCTGTTCTCTGCTTCTGGTTTGTTGATTAAATATACTTGTTACCAAGAACTTCAAGCAGGAAAAAATTTAAAGGAGACTTCAGCTAAGATATTGTCAGATTCAGCTGCAGCACTGAGCAACTAAAATGTAATAGCTCTTCAGATCTCAAGTTATTTCTACTGACTGCTGTATAATCAGCATGTTAAATCTGGGCACCTCTTCAGGCACAGTTATTTGTGTGATATATACAGATCGATACCTATTGATTTTATAATTTTGATTCATCTCTATGCAGTGATTCAGTTTCACATCATCATATTTATCAAGCTTTTCTCCATGCCTTTGCTTCCAAGCTTCCCAACACTTCCAGGCCACTTGAGGAGGGTCCCACCACAACCACCCCTTTTGCCCCTGCACCCAGTGTCAGTGGGCAAACACTTGGTCACATTCCAAGGAATTTTGTATGCAAACAGCACATACACAGGGTACCTAGGGTTGTTAGTGCATGAAGATAAAGTTCATAAACCTTCTTTGCTAATGCCATAGCACCACTGCTTTCCCTGCAGGCTTTGCCATCCCAAGGGACTGAGTGCAGCCACGTGTTTCTTACCCAGTGCCCATGCCTTCAAACTTCCCTTTGTGCTGGCTAAGGAAGACATGAGGGGGATAAAACTTTGCACTGAATATTAAAATTTGTTCTTTTTACCCCTGGAGCTTTTTTGGACCCGTGCTGGTACCCGAAGCCCCTCCCTGCTGCAGCTGCTTCTGTGGACACAGAAGCAGACCAAGCAGAGGAGCTGGCACGAAAAGCACAATGGTGACTGATTAACAGCGACCTGCTTGACACACTGAAGGAAACCAACCCCATTGCTGCCAAAGACAGGGCATCAGGGAAATCCTGTTAACCTCACTGCATTGCATATATGCAAATGACAGCAGATTAACAAGTGTCAGTGACGCCGCCGTTCCCACTGTGCTCGCACCAGTTTGCATCACAACAAATTACGTCTGGACACACAAGAGATGCCCCAAATAGACTAAATCATGATTTAGCAACTCATGTCTGCCCAAACTCCAGCTCAGTGGGGCAACCCAGGTCTCCAGTGGTATGCCTGCTGCTGGCAGCCTGTTTGCAGCACGGTGGTGGTCGGCGGTGACAGGATGTGGGGCAAATGTGGTTAAAAACCATCCGCTGAAATTCATGTGGTGAATGAATTTAAGGCAAACAGGAGAAACTTTTTATGTTGAAAATGCCCAACAAAAAGAACTAAGCTCCATTCCAATGCAACAATTTCCAAATGTTTTTGTAGAAGGTGCTGAAGGCAGCTGGGATGTACTGCATCTGTGAAATGGGAGTTATTAGGGTGGATGCCTTTGGAAGGGAAACAAAAAGGATTGATGAGGACTAAACATTTCAGGGGGGCTCACACACCCCGGTAAGATAGAAGCATGGGCTAATTACAAAATAAGACCTATCACCATGCAAAAATAAATGACTTCAGAAATAGCTTTAGCTATCATGTTAAAAGCACCTTTGGGAACAAAAAGATGCTATGCTAAAAACAGGAGATCTAAAGAGCTGTTATTACACATCCATTACATTTTCTGAGCTGTCGCATTTACTTTTTGAAGTTCTGTACACATGATACAGCAAGGCAAAACACTTTATGTACCGTAAGAAATCTGAAACAATGTTTAATGTTCAGAAGATAAAGTTAACAAAACTACACTTCAGTGGCTTTTTTATTTCTCTATTTTACGACCTTTCTAGAACTTAAGAGTAAAAGGAAACAAGAAGGAAGGATAAGCAACCATACGCTCCTGCTTGCTTTTTTCTACATTGCTGATCAGAGCCCAAGGCAGAAATCATAATAAAAAATGTCTTCTTTTTAATGTCTAAATAGGAGCTGTTGAAACACTGATGGTACGAAGTGTTTTGGGATGGAAAGCATTTGTTCCTCTTGCAGCTATCAACAGTCATATGTTACATGATTTTCCGATTTTTCTCCCTGAAATTACAGAAGCTCATCACGTCTTCACGACCATTTGGAACAGTTTTTCTGCCATTTCTGCTTTTTCTAAAACCAAAACCAGCTACAATTATGACTCCCAAGAACTATTTCTACAAGCACCAGGCAATTCAGATTATTGACATTTTCTCTGTTTCTTTTAAATATCCTTGGTTACATCTTGATGACCTCAATAGTGATAAGTTCTGAATTTATTGGGCAGTGATCCCCCCACAAACTTCCATCCTGCTGGATGCTAAAATGCTCCTGATGCAGCTGCTCTGATCATTGATGTTACAGCACAAACACACACACAAAATTCCCTTCCTAACCCAAGCACCCACTTCAAATTCAAGTTGCTCATTTCCCTTGGAAGGAGAAGGCAACCACAAACAACAACAAAAAAGAGTGAATGTGATGGGAGATTGATGTGAGTTTTAAAGCATGGTGTAGTTCACTAATTTATTGGCCTAATGAAGAAAAAATTGACATCTGAGTGGCATGAGCTACACCAAACACAACATCCTGCCAAACCTACATTAGATGGAAACAGGTGCTTAGTTTAAACTGTCAAAATCTTCCGCAGTCGAACATCTATGCTATTTGTTAATAGAGGATCTGGTAGAAAGTGAAGGATTATTTCTGCTGATTTCAGGAGGAAGATGCAAGGGAAATAGCAAGTTTTATAAAATGTATTTATGTATGTACAACATATCTTGAATGACTAATCACTGAACTTTTAACAAATCCTATAGCTTAAAGACTATATTCCATTTATTTTGAACATTTCTTGCCATGTTTTTATGACATCTGTTATTTCTCTCAATGACAGACTTTTCTTTCCTTAAACTAGATCTTTCATCAGGATGTCTTTTATTACAACCCTGCAGATTTACTATCTGTGATTCAGGGGTAAGTCTGAGCAAATCAGAAGGGATTTTAAGGTCTAGACTATGTACCTGCCATCCAAGTTCATGTGGTCAAATTCATTCTTGATATAACTTCACTGAGCATTTTACTTTTTTACTAGGGGAGAATTTGCACTTGGATGGATTTATTCCTGGCGTGAATTTCAATGTTCAAATACAACTACTTACGGTGACACCCTTTGACTAAACTCAAATGTATGGGGAAAAAAGATGGGTGAGTGACTCAGGAACAGCCTAAAGGTGTTTTGAAGGATGATATCCATGTAGGATAGATCTACAGCACCTCCCTAGCTGATATTATGGCTTTCTAATTAAGGGCACCATAAGTTGGAAGGTGCTTATAGCAGAACAGCAGGATGCAGCTCCCCTCCCCTGTGTTTAAGACCAAGGGTGCGATGGCAAAAACAGCGAAAAAGACCTGCTTCTTCAGGAGCTAATTCATGATCCTCAGCTATCTTCTTCTCATTTAATTGGAAAAAATATTCCAAACACTTCCAACACTAAACTCTACAGGGAGCTAGTGTCCATGTGGTCAGAATAATCAAACATTATAATCAAACATGGGGATGAGGCAGGAACCAGTGAAGTGGGAGAACCACATCCCTCCAGGACCTCACTGGTAGTGTAATGGAGTTGGTGCTTCCCTTGGTCTTTCAGGTGAACATGGAGTTAATGTATGAGTCTTTAAGAAAAGATCTTTACTGACCCACCAGCCCTCTGAATCTTCCCAAATCTGAAAGGACAACTCGGTACATGTAACAATTACATGGGTTCAACACCAGCCTGGGGAAAGTGCCACCTCCTGAATCACAGGGGATGCTTGCAGTAACATCAATATTTTCCATGGAGGTCTCCCAGCCAAGCCTACCTTGTCCCAGCCCTGCTTGGAAGGTCTTCCAGGGCTGTAGCAAAGGTGGTATGGCTGGAGACCAAGTCAAGGCATTATTTTATTTTGTTTTGGTTAACAGAGTTGATATTTGGTCAAAGGCTCCTAGTTGTGAAATGATGAGGAGCTGCCAATTTCTAAGCTAAATGTTGTACATTCATATCCTGCTACCACTAACTCCATTACGATTAGTCAGGAGTGAACTTAGAAGGTTCAGGAATAACGTTTGGATAAACATTCCCAAATTTTGGATGCTTATCTGAGCCTGACCCAAACCCCCTGAGTATGCAGAACTGAGCTGAAAATCTGGCAAGAATGTTAATTTCCACACTTTTCATTTCTCTCTTGAAGGCTATATTTGCAGTTTAAGATATTTCCTTTAATTGGAATTAGCATAATACATTATTTCCCTATGGTGAGAACAGCTTTTCTGTAGTTACTTTGCCTGTTTGGATGTTGTCCAAGGAAGTACAAAAGGGGATGAAAGTGAACACGAAAATCCAAAGTAAATAAGTGAACCAAACTCTTTAAACCCCACAAATGGGTAGATTCTGCTTAAGGCTTCCCCCAGAATAAATTACTTGGTCCAACCCTAAAATGCTGTTCTTCCTTTTTAATGGTGCCTCTGTACTGGTGCCAGCCATATCCCTGTCATATGCATTTGGTAAATATTAATAATTAATAATTAATGATTTATGCTTTGGGGAATTTTGTGCCCTTTCTTTTCTGGGGTATATCACTGGTTCAGATGGCATCTGATTACTTAAATTCCATTAATTATCAACCCTACAAAAATTCTGTGCCAGGTATGGTGAGTCTTTGGGGAACTTGGAGTTACAATCAATAAGTGTTTGACCTTGCAAAATTTGCAAGTTATAAGATGCCAGCTCCATGCATATGCTAAATTCTGTGATATTTTCTGTGCAAGTGTAGTATTTAAGCAACCAATGGAGCCTTCAGATGAGATGAACTTCGCAGCGAGGTTGCTCATGGGAGGCCCAACCTGCTGTTGGGAAGACCCAGCCTGTGCAGGTGTGAATCCAGCTGTTAGACCTGACCTCACTGCAGACCTTGGGGTGAAGGCTTTAAAATGAAAAGCCTGCAAATACCCGGAGTGAGGTGCTTTTCAAATTAACCTCTTTGCAAATCAGCTGGTGATGTGAGGTGCATTCGGAAGGACACGAGTGACCTCAGACCCTTTCCAAGCACGGGGCTGGGAAGGTCGTGTCAGCACCCAGATGCTCACCCTTCCTCCTGCCACTCTTCCCAAGCAGAAGTAATTATAGCAGCAGCCTGTGCGTGCATGTAGAGGGATCAGCACAGCACATGGATACGTCCACGCACATCCACAGACCCAAATGTTTGCTCACATTTAACAACGAGCAAAACAAATAAAAATGAGTATTGACATGAATGCCTGTTACCCAACGCTCCCAGGGAAGAAAAGCAAAGCCAAGTGTTACTCTGTAAGCAGTACTCAAAAATATTCCTCTCCAAGCTCAAATCCAGAACACGGCATCGAGACCAGCTTGAGCACCAAAACAGAAACCCAGGCTGGTGTTTCCCAGCTCCCTGCTCCTTATCAGAGAGATCTGGGCAAGCTGCCGGGCACTGACTGAGGGCTGCGCCGCTCCTCCCTGCCAGCCGGGACGAGGCCGCTTGGGAAAGGAGAAAATGTCATCCAGCCCGAACACAAAGGGCAAGATGGTATCTCACTGCTGGTGTGGTGAAGTCATGTACTAGGAAAAATATATTTAGCTGTTCCTGGGCAGTCCCCAGGAGGCTGCAGAGCTGGTCTGATACCAGCCTTGTTCACCTGCCCCAAAGCGTCGTGTGAGACACTCATGGCTGTGGCACAAAGAGGCTCAAAATGATAATTGGATAATTGGTCCCTGTGCCAGTGACTCCCAGGAGCACCGTGGGAAGGGGGGGAGACACTGCTTACACAGCTGGGGACGTGCCAATATTGGAGATGCCAGCTTGATGAAAGAAAACAACCAGGATCATACAGAGAGATCTGCTGTAAAGTCACTGGAAACATGCCCCAAGTGAAGAGTGAGGCATGAAATATTCCCATCATGAAATCCTGACTCCACTGAGGGCAACAGAAGAGCCCTGACTGCCTTTTGGACAGAGAGGGCAACAATTCAAATGTTTGTTTAGCCGTCAGAGAAGGAACATTACTTGGTGTACAGCCCACACTGCTTTGTGATAAACATGTTATAAAACAGATATTTGAACGGACTGCATACAATGGGAAAGTCACAGGGAAAGGTGGGGTTGGAAAATGGGTTTATAAAATTATAAAAATGCCATAGAAGAGCACAGGCTGGAGGATGGTGGCAGTTTTGTTCTCCTGGCTCAGCATCCTGAATTTTGTTGTTTTTCTGTGGTTTCTTCTGTCACGTTACCATAATTTTACAGTTGAACTCATCAGCTGGCATTAGCCAGAGTCACCCTATTTAATAGCACCATAAAACAAACAATCCAGAAGAATTTGTCTCTGCAGCCATGTGCTTTATAAGGCACAAGACTGAATAAATATGTAACTGTTCACACCCTTTCAGAAGTGCTAGAACAGGAACACACTGAACCCAGAGCACTGATTTATATCTAAGGCAGCATTGACTCCAAAATAAGAGTGAAAATGTAGGTTAGATGGATAGTAGGTGCTACAAAGAGTAATTGCTCTCTTGTTTTACACCTTAAAGAGCTGTGTGGTGTAGGCAAGAACCCAAGACATGATAGAAAACAGCCAGCTTGAATGCATGGACTGGAAACAAAGGACAGTCACAGCTCATCCTACCTGATTGAAAATACCATTCAAAATCATAATGTGTACTATAAATCAAGGTGAAGGGTGGGAGGGCTGTCTCTCAGAAGCTTTTCTCTACTTTCCTGGTAAGACATGGAGCCCTTCCAAAAATACACCAGCTCTGCATGCAACGCCTGAATGGCTACATGGAACTGCACGGCCACTTGCAATGCATGAATTCAATCAGCTGAAAGGACCCACTGAATTTAATTGTGTTAATAAAAAGAAAGTTATGCATCCTCACTGACCACAGGGGGAAAGTTGGCAAATGGTTTGAGATCCTATCTTCACAATTTCTCCTGCACAAGCTGGGAGGGCAGAGAGGATTACTCCTGGGCAGCCCTCTTGGGCCCAGCAAGATGAATTTTAATAAATGAGCAAGCATACAGGCTATCTGTGTAATTTTTGTATACACACTGTGATTTACTTAGTGAAATTCACATGACAAATAATAATTACCATTGCACTATAAACCTTCATTTCCCAATGCTCAGTACCAAACCAAAGTAGCCACGTGTTTAAAGGACTTTGCCTCTATTCTTAATGTCAAAATGTTAAAAAAAGAGTTAATTTGGGAAGGGAATTATTAAGGTCAGGTTGTGTGAGATTCACTCTGATGTACTCTAAATGATGTGTTAAATGATGATTTCCAACACAGCCTGTAGCAGAGAGTTTGTTTGGAAAGACATTTGTTGTGGCACCAGTGGCCACTACGAAGATGAATTTATATATACACTTAAAGCACCTGCCTGCAGAGGTGTCGCAGAGAAGTTCTGCATGAGCAGATGACAACAGATAATTTGAAAGCACTCACAAACTGAATTTGTGCTCCAAAATGACAATTAAAATGTTGTCTAGAGCACTTTCTCCACTTCTTTCATGAAATGCTAGCAACCACACTCTCAGCTGTTGTTATTAAGCATTACATGCTGATTTCTTCAGCAAATAATGCTCCTTTAGCAAACCAGCCACGCTGCTGTGGTTTCTTGCAACCTGTTTAAATTTTAGTCATGCAGGTTTTGCAGAACTGCTTCTCTTGGCTACACGATTGTGAACAGTGACATTTATAAATGAATATAATGTTTGAAATTCTATTCAGACTGTATTTAGGCACCAGCATCTACACAAACAAAGCTCTGAGATTAGCAGAATACTGATAGAAAGATAAACTACATGAAGGCTGAGTAAGGAGCAATGATGGATTTGCCCACTTTTCTTTCAGCTCTGTTAAGGAACCCTTCCCAGTGAAGTCACTGCAAACATTGAGCTCCAGTTTTACAGCTCTGTGATTTTAGGTAAATACAACAGTGTCCATGTCAGGAGACAGATGCCACCTCCCCTGAGGACAGTGATCACAGTCAGAGCTCCTCTACTGGGGATCCCTTTGTTGTTTGGCCATCAGGTCTCATCTGCTCATTTGCCTTGCTTTCCCTTCCCTCTCACACATCCCAAATGTGCCACCCCTCATGCCAAAATAGTTTGTGGAGTTTTCCATCTTGTTACAGTGACCAGGACCCAGCAGGATGCTTTCCAACAAACTCTTCCCCAGCTTCTAAGGCCTGAGAAGATGCACTGAGAGAGAAAATAATGGCTTTTCACACTGACGGACCTCCTGAAACACCAGTGGTGGCTGCCAGTCCCTGGTGATTCCCATGGGATTTGTATGGCAAGAGCTGCTTCCACCAGGGCACAATACCAAATGGTTTCCCAAACAACACCCAGCAGTGGCCTTTATGCTAAAACCAGTTGTGTCGAAAATGCCTGCTGGGTTCAGCTCATACACGGCCAAAAATGAGTCTAACTTCCCAAGTACTGTCTTTGCTTTCAGATGCTTTTCTTTTTACTGGTTTTCCACTGTCTGGCATTTACAGTATACCACAGAGGTGGAAAGGCTTATATTTACCGCTCTTTCCTATCAAAGCTACTTTAAATTTAAGGCACAGTGC
Organism: Buphagus erythrorhynchus; assembly: GCA_013400855.1. Classification (NCBI taxonomy): domain Eukaryota; kingdom Metazoa; phylum Chordata; class Aves; order Passeriformes; family Sturnidae; genus Buphagus; species Buphagus erythrorhynchus. The sequence continues at coordinate 132,012 of VZTT01046416.1, read as the reverse complement.
TGTTTCCATTTGGAAATTTTTTTGCATGAGCCATTTACAAGACCTTTACAAGCCATGGTATGCCAAGACCTCTCCAATTTCTCCAGTTTACTGCAAAGGAGTTTGGCTGGCATGAAGAAGGCTCTACCATCCCATCATCCCACCCAAACCCCAGCTGGAGGACGGTCACTGCTACCTATGGACAGCAAAGCTGCAGGAAGGGAGAAGCTTGGGAGGCAGTGGAGGTAGGAATCAGTTTTTTATGCTCCTGAAGTCTTTTTCCTGGGACACACAGCTAGCCCGGCTTCTGGCAATTTCTTCAGTTTGGATGGGATTGATGGCAGAATGAACAAGTATGCTCATTAAGTCCTAAATACATCTGAAAATATACATAAACATATCTAGACATCTGTTAATAATGTAAAGCTCTTCAAACCTTGGTAGAATTTATTTCTTAGCTTGCTATCACCCTCACTGCTACTGTGTCCATCATCTGGGATGGGACACATAAATGACCTTCTAATATAGCTCTGGTCAGCAGAGGTTTGGTGCCAGCTTTGCAGCAAGAAATCATCATCTAATGGCCTCAGCTAGGGCTGAAAGCCAGAATTTGCTGCCATTAACTGTTGGCCTGAAGTGGTTACTTCTCCTGTGAGCATCACACACTGCCAAGCCAGGGCAGCACCAAGCACACAGGAGCTTTTTGGGAAACTGGAGAGGATTTGGGTACTCAGTCCAGCTGGCTCTTTGGGAATTAAAGAATTAATACCACTTGGAAAGAAATTAAAGTAAAATCATGCCATAGCAAGGAGAATTGAAGAGGAGTAAGAGGTGGGAGGGCGTTAGGAGCAGCAGAAGAAAGGCCAAGGAGGGCCCCTGGAGAGAGCAAACAGGGCTTTCCCGGGGCTGTGCTGGGCTCAGGACCACTTCTGGCTGCACTTGATGGCTTCACAAACACCCAGCACAATACAGGAGTGTAACATAAGCCTCAACTCCTCGAGATTAGCCATGGCTGGGAAATAATGTTATCGCTCCCCATTATACTTCAGGAGCCCTTGAGAAAAAGTCCCCAAAATTCCCACGAGCTTTAAACGAAGGTGAGATTTTCCCCTGGTGCCCATCCTCCTTTCCTAGGAGATCTTGTGCTCTGCATATGTCACATTTTATTTCCTTGCCCAACCATACAAAAGTTCAGCCTTTTGCACAGCAGTTTCACTCCCTACGAAGATGCTACTTCTCTTTCACCATCTCTCACTCTCTCCTCCACTAAAATTACGGATCTAGGATTTTCCTGCTGGGTCAAAACCCAATCTCCTTCCTCAAAGGGGCTCAGTTTAACTACACATCACTGTGCCAGACAGTGACTGTTAGTACCACCCAGTTTCATTAGTTATCAAGGGCTAAAGTTGCACGTCGAACAGTCATCAATCAGTAGGAAAAAATACGCATCGAATTAAAACTCCCAGCAAACTCCAACACCTTAGGGCATTTTCCTTTTACAAGCAACATTTTCTTCCACTGAAAACAGAACTACTTGTGCAGGTGGTTTTTAAACACAAACAGCTGCTCCATGGAAATGCAGTTGGGGAAAATTATTCAGAAAAAAAAGGCAAAGACAAAGCCATGGGTGTGGAGCAAGAACCCATACAGCCCCAGTTCCCAGGGAAATATAGGAAGGGAAGAGAAACCTAAGATATAAACAGTAAGTGGAATTTCCATTGCACTGGTCCCAATAAACACACTGGTTTTGGGGGAAGGAAAGTGGGATCAAGGGACCAGAGTGAGGCAGTAGGTGTTGTGAGGGAAAGCGTGGTGGAGGGTTACGGCTCGTAAAAATCCGCTTCATCTTTCAGTGTCAGAACAATGCCCGGGTGTATGGTGGGCTGTGTTATCAGCCAGGGAAGCAGAGCAAGGCTGGGATAAACAGCACCAGACAGCCAGGGGTTTGTGGTCATGATTTACTCCTGCCTTCCCAGATAGTTCCTCCTTTCTTTCTGCTTCATTTCTGTTGATCTGTCCATCTTTTAAAAGGTCCTGTAGGACGTAGCTGTTTTTAGCACTGTTGCCATAATTTTAATTACCAATACAATGTTTTTTGGCTATACAGAATTTTTAAAAAGCCTCAGTAGTTATATTTTGATCAGAACTACCATAATCACAGACAAATATTGCTGCTCTTTCCTTATTCCACTACTTTTCCCTGTAATGTCCCTCTTCTATCTATGAGCTGTTCTATCACCTCATTCTCCTGTACATCCCCTCAAGTAAAAACTTCACTTTCAGAGCACTTTGGTGTGCACCATCCCCATGTAGGGACACAATGTCAACTCCCCTTCCAATTACAGACTGCAGAGGCCACCCTTGAAATGCTGCATTTTCTCCAGCCCTGCCCTCCAGACAGAGGAGGCTTTCCCTGCAAACACCTCCAAAGCTATTTCAACACTTTCCTCCCAACTCTCCTTCAAATTCCTCTTTGAATTCATAAGGATTAATCTCCTGGTATGCTGCAGCCGCTGTCAGGATGACAAGTTCTGGGTTTCCTCCTCTCTTATATGCATCCATTAATGTTCTCTTGGACTGAAAGATCCTAAAGCAGAAACCATCTCTGTGCCCTTTATTCCCCACTTAGGTCTCCTGGCTTTTTCTGTACTTGTGGTGAAGCCCCAAAAATGTTTGAGTAAAGACTGAAAAAAATAATTCCTTAAATTTTGTACACATAGGAGAGTAATGAACCCAAGTAATATGAGCAAGCTCAGTGCCCCCTTCCTACACAGCAAGTGTAATGTCTCTGCAATAAGAGTCCCATTATTTTTCCTGGTGCCAAGATTGTATTAAATACTTCATGCACAAACATGAAGATGGAGTCTCACCTTTGGATCTGCATTCCAGGAAAATCACATTTCCTGGAGAAGAGGTGCAGTGAAAGCCAATCTGATGCTGCTGAAGGCCCACATGGAACTTGTTAGTTCCACCATTATTTTTCCCTTTCTCTATACTCTATTGTATTAATGTTCTTTGGAGGCAAGGACTTTGCAACAGGATAAGCTTTTTTATCAAACTGAATCAACCCAGTAGTATCCCAAACTGGGAGATTCCAAGTGCCAGATAATCCTGGAAGGTGTGCAAAGCTTGTGGCAGACAAATCAGTAGCAAAACCTTAAACATTCAGGAGGAACACAGAATAATCAACTGGAATATTAACATGCTGGTAAAATGATTAAAGTTTGGCATTACACATATTTTCAAATGTACTGACACTTCATTCTCATAAAGAGCAGCTCAGTTATGTTTGATTTGTATTCATATCCTATAATGTGAATATATTTGCTCAAAATTGCTCCGTAGTAAATCACCATCACAGAAATAAGCTTATATTTATTCTTAGCATTCATGAATTGCATGGTGTTGGACCACCATATATTTAACACCTCCGAAGAAACCCAACCGCAACTTTTGAAAGCAACACCTTTATATATCATTATGGACATTGTTTCCTTAACCGTTAATCACACACTCTCCAATCACGTGGTTTTTACCTTAAGAGAGAAAAATGAGTGACTCTATAGCTTGAAATGCAAAGCCCTCTACTTGACCTTTCAATGTGAAAAACCCCACTGGGCCAGGTCCTGAGGGTGCTGAGCACTCTCGTCCTTGCACTGAGCACCCTTGGCTTCCACTGAAGTCGACAGAAGTTGAAGGCATTCAACAGCTTGCTGGATCAACCCTGTAATCACTAAAAGCTCTCTCCAGAGTGATATAATGTGGACAGTCACTTCACTTCACAGATTTGGCCCAGCATTAGGGTTACTTTAAAACCAAAGCTGTCGGAGAAAATGTTGGATCTATGATATGACTTTGAACCCAGGTCACTAAAATCTTTCCAGACGCAGCATCTTCTTTGGGATTCTTAAGAAAGCTAAACCTGCAAAGACAAATATTATGGCAACAAAAATAAATGCCTGAGTTTTTAACCTTTTCAGGGAAAGTAATTCCTTTATTGGCTGCAGCTAAAACTTCCTACCTTTCTTTCCCTTTTTGTTGTATCTGTGAGTAATTTCTTCAGTCACATTGTTTATAAGAAGTGAAGTTATTCGTAATCATGCCTTAAGAGTATGTACACAAACTGGACATCCTAATAGAGCACTATGTATTAAATTCCTGATTGTTTGACATAAATTCTCTCTCTTTCTTTTACTCAGACAGGAAGCTTCCCATTTATTTACGAATAGGTTAAGACCCTAGTCATGTTCCTAACTGTGTTCCTAAGTGCTAACATATATTAAGTAAATTTAGAGCCTCTTCTGCATAGGAAACAAATTAAACTGGTTAAACATGGAGAAAGACTAAATGTAATCTATCTTTTGTCATGTTTATGATATCGGAACGCATCTTATATGAATGTTCCAATTTGTCTGTTACAGCAGATGGGTTGCTTATGATAAACCACAACTACAGACAGAGAATGTGATAGTATAAATCATAAAGAAGATAAATAATGAAATTCTTTGAAATAACCTTGGTTAAATATTTAGACATTTGGTTTCCAAGCTTGCTTGCACATATGAAATAGTATTCTCTACCTATGGAAAGAAATGCTCTCAACAATAATCATATTGGGACAACTAATAAGGTCTAAAGGACATATTTGCATTTAGAGACCTCTTTGGATTTATATAAAA
>VZTT01046416.1:113249-124437 GCA_013400855.1 Buphagus erythrorhynchus | reverse complement strand
AAGATACCTGCCCTGATTTTATTCAGAGTAGGGCTAAGACTTATCTTCCTCTGAGTTTTCCATGAGATGCGATTTCACATCATTTGTGGTTAGTTCCTTTTAATCCCTACAGCAGTGAAAGCAGCTGAGGCATTCATTAAACAAAAATATGGATATATCCATAATGGCACCATTCCTCTGCCCAAATCCTGGCATGACTTACATCCCAGGCATCCAAAGGCTGCAAGGGCAACCCAAAGACAAGTGCAGGCAGCCAGTGCTCCCCTCCCAGGAACTGACACACAACAAAATGCACAGAAACTGGAGCACACGTGGTGCCCCTTTCTTTTGAATTAAGGATCTTGCCTTTTAAAATGAAGTGATTATGATGAGGGCAGTGGGATTAAGAGAGGACTGGGGCCTTTTGTGCAGGTGGTTTCCCTAATAGGAGACTTTCTAGCAAGAGAGCACTATATATTCTTCAGGCTCAAAGCTAAACTTCTATTAAAACCAATTAATTCATTGAACAGGCTTGTATTGCTTTACAGTGCCCGGGCCCTTACTTAAAAGAAATCAATTGTATGAGTACAGCTGAGAAATAACCACTATAATAGATGTTTTAGCTCTTGCTTTTACTTTTCTCTGATAGCCCTTAAGGTGGTCAGAGGTAAAAGCTAAAGATGCATTGTAGCCTGAGGGATGATTGAATGAAAAAATGGGGGATGGGAGCAGAGCTATGCTGATAGACCAATTTCCCACCACTGCAAGCCTGTGCAATTGATTGATGAATCCTTGCTCTGTCAAGAGGCAGCCCTTCAGATTTGATCACATAAATACTCATTCAACTCAAATTCTGCTTGACAAGCCTCAGACAGCTTTGTTCTGTCACAGATATCATTGGAAGGAAAATGCTCCATTAATCATCCTTAATTAACTTTACCATAGTCTGCTGGAACCAATATGTTCCCTGGCTAAATCCCTAAGACTTAGCTAGATTTCTGTAGTTATCAAATAGAAAGTTGCTTTTAAAGTTCTTCTCCCTCACTGCTGCTAACTACAGGAAATCTTTCCCTGCCTGTTTTCTAGGAAGGCACTTGCATTGATCAGGATGTGGCTTAATCCTCTGACAGTTAAGCTTCTTTGCGGGAGACACACAGTTATACCTATTTTTGATTATAAAAGATTACTGATCTATCCACAGTAAGTGCTAAGGCGTTGTGCTTCCAAAGCACCCACTTGTTCTCAGGCTGTGGGAGAGCCTTATAAACATAACTGAAAATAAAAATAAAACCCCAACCAGAACCAATGTGCAAAGAGGGACCAGGAAGAAACACAGCGATTTAGTTGGATTCGGGGGATAGCTAAAAATAATAAATAGTATTTCAGGTGCAAAGTAGGGGGAAATCATGAGGACATGTTTGTTACCAGGGTTGCCACTATCCCCTCTCACTCAGCTTTTGTTCTGCTGCAGGGCTGGAGAAAGCCCTGGGACCATCTTTTACTCTCAAGAGAAAGGATCCTCAGATAGCACCAGCTCTTGGTGGGTGTCCTCCATCCACAGGGATGCTCCTGAAGCACATGGAAGGGCATTTACCCCATACAGTTCCCCCTCTTCCTTTGGGATTGTTACACTGATAATATTTCTTTCTTTACAACATCTTTCTGTTTTTTTTTTTAATGTGGTAAAAACCCTGCATTCCTCAGGGATTTTCTATGGGACCTGAGGGGTCTAAAACCTTCCTGGTTTGAGGTCTTGCTGCTCTAAGGTGCTACGCAGAGGCAATGGGATCAACAGACTTTGCAGATAAATTCCTTACTCATTCATTTCCATTGTCGGGGATACATCCCTTTGAAAGGATTCACTGGAGATAAGGAAAGAAAATAACATGAAAGCATTTTGACTAAGTAGAAATAAGTGTGGGAACCTTGTCCTGAGTGAAACAAAGCCTGGAATTGTTCAGGGCCAGGATGGATGGGGCTCTGAGCAACATGGTCTAGTGGAAGATGTCCTTGCTCACAGGGATTAGATGATCTTTGAGGTCCTTTCCAACCCAAAATATTCCATCATTCTGTGGTATTTGTTAATCTCACAAAACCTTTCTCATATGAGGAGTCTTTATTCCTGAAAACTGCATTACTGAAAGCTTAGGAGGACACGGGCTATCTATATTGCTAAACATTTATGTGTGAAGCTGGGTGCAAGCAATGAAATATAACCTAAATTGTTGAGCAAATTTGATGGTAAAAGCTCAAGCTTCTTTTGTTATGAAAAAAATAGTATTTTAAAGTAAACACTGCAGTACAGAGGGGGGAAAAAAGATCATACTCTATCCCTGTGTACATCACAAATCTTCTGCTTGCTCTGGGGAGAAGTCACTTCGTGTTATGCTCTCTACCAGCCTTGGACTGTGGTCAATTTAATCAATGCTCCTCCTGACGGCAGCGCTGCTCAGCCGAAAATGGAAGTGACCGTTTCAAGCTGTGCACTCCGAGCAGCCAGCTGGCCTATTTTAAACTCTCTGGAAACTTGACATACTAATGTTTCCTTCACAGCACCGAAGGAACCAGTTATAAAGGCATCTTCTCAGGTTATACAGCAGAAAAAGGCAGATGCAAAAATCAGGGCTGCCAAGCCTTGGCACACCGAAGGGCCAAACCAGAGAAGCATCAGCTGGCAGCGAAGTGAGAATTACTTGGGTGCAGAAATGAGACGTATCTACATTAAAAAATGGAAACAACTTTTGTTTTCTCTTCTTGTTCTCAGGAAGAGCTGAAGCCTGAAGACAAAGCTGGGACCTTTTCAACTCGTGCAAAACTTTCTGGGTTGAGTTTGCTTTGCCATCAATGTTCCTTTCCCCTCTCTTTCCCTCTTGCTTCCTTCTCCTTTCTCCACACACTTGTCTCCACCCCTTGCTTTTTTTTTTTTTTCTTTTTTTTTTCTTAATTTTTTTCCCTTTTTAACCAATACTTTGCAAAAAATGTTTCTTCCTACTTGAAAGGGACCCTATACGCCTNCACCCCTTTCTTTTTTTTTTTTTTCTTTTTTTTTTCTTAATTTTTTTCCCTTTTTAACCAATACTTGGCAAAAAATGTTTCTCCCTACTGGACAGGGACCTTATCTGCCTCCCCAACTTGCAGGGTTGTGAGTTAGATTTCCCTCTCACCTCAACACAGAGGTGCTCAGAGACCAGGAGAAGGACAAGATATTTAAAGTCGCAGAGGGAAGAAGTTTCCTAGCCCTAGTTCCTGCCTAATTCCACCTGGAAAACAATGATAAATCAGATTTATCAGCACTAACCTGGGTTCTTCTCTTAAGGCAGGCTGCAGGGAGGTGGGAGCCTTAGTGATCTTGCTCCTTCCAGCACTGGGATCTGTGGTCGCCTTTCTTATTCAATCTTGCCTCAAAATATAACCATGATATAAACTGATGGACAAAATGCACAACTGAAAGAATACTTGGAGCAGGAAACTTTAAAAAAAAAAATGGTAGTATCTAGACTGCTATAAGAACGTCCAGTCCATCCTTAAATCACAAAATGAAATAAACAGGATCAGATGTATAGTGAAAAACCTGTAAATGTCCTTTCTCATTATGGAGGTCAAAGAATACATTAGTTATTTTTAACTAATGTCTTATTCGACCCCATGCAAACTTAAATCAGTTTGGGTCTGACTGATTCAAAGCTGCTCTCTGGTTCCCTGCTCTGCTGTAATAATTGACTAGGCTAGACTTTAGAAAGGTCAAAAAAGCAGCCCCGCTTCATATTATTTCAGCTAATAACTCAGTTCTTAAATCAAAATTTAAGAACTAATCTCTCAAAGCACTATTTCCTCCCCCTCCATTAAATCCATATGTAATTTCAAATTAAATGATAGATGTCCAAAATCGTTACTTTTTGCTTAATTACTTTTAAGTCACCGGGGGACACAGCATGAGGGTTTGTTAGAAGATCTAGGATTCTCCAAAAAAATTGGAATTAAGAAAATCTAAGAAAATCTCAGAAAATAAAGCAGCGACTGAAGAACCTAAGGAAAAAACAGCAGGCATTGGACAATCTAAAGGAAAAGCAGGCAGACACATTGCAGCATCTAAGGCAGGCTCAGAAGTGGCTGGCCAGCAGGTCTGTGGGGTAGGTATGGTGGGGCTGATAGGGAGCTTGTCAACACAGATGAGATGTGATTGTCAGGACAGACTGGGGGCTTTCATGGAGTGGAAGACAACAGAGGCTCCACATTAACCCATTATCACTCTCTACATACATTAATTCCAGGAGGATGCCAGGATATGTCTTACTGAGTGCAAATTTAAAGATTGGCTCATGTCAAGCATTTAACATAAAAGTTAACATTTAAGTAGAGCATTTCTACTGAAGATTCAGATATCAATTTGTAAAACCCCCAAAACCAAGCTCTTAAATGTCATTACATTAGTTTGTGATGTTACAGTCATTCACAAAAAAATTACTCCATGTTCAATATATTCTCAATTCATTCTGCTATCCTTATCTGACTCCCTTCAATGGAAAATTGGCCTAAATCCCAATGCAGGAATGCAAGATGAAGATTGTTAACAAAGAGTTGTGTGAACTAGGGCTGTCATTCCTCCAAGCTCTTTGTGGTCATATTTAAGTTATAAAAAGAGAAAAAAGTAACCCTGTTTGGGCATGAAGGAGGGGATGGCTTTGTCCCATTGGAAGACACCTAAAAAACCTCTCCTGATTCCCAAGGGAGAGGATGGAAGGACAGTTGGCCAAGCACATCTTCATGCACATCTGAGGGACCCTTTTTGCACACACCTGCTTGCACCACACATCTCCTCTCACCTCAGTATCACAAAAACAGAAATTCAAGTTGGACACAGCACAGTCAGGCATCTTTTGTAGTCAACCAGTTGACATAACAATGTTTTCTCTTCCTCCAGCTCTTACCTCCCCCAAAATGCATTTTCTTTTCCCACTTTCAAAGAAAATTTTTTTTAAGACCCCAAAGGTTGGGTTCTGACTGCTGTTTATGGGATACTTATTTGGTACTGCAATAAACTGGGAGTGGTTTGAGGTTGGCTCCTCAGACTGTGAGTACTGTTGGGTTTTTGTTGTTTCTTTCTGCCGAGGGAGCCTTTTCTCCCCCGCTTCCCCGTGGTCACTCTGAGCTGTGCTTTTGTTTAGCCTCCTGGCACAGAGTTGTTTATTTGCACTAACAGCACTGGCCCTGCTCCCCGTGGACTGTTTGTCCAGTGGCCTGTGGAGCCTCCATGACTTTATTGTTGACAAGTGATAGGTGGGATCCAAGTTTTTGTGGTTAAATTGTTTATTGATAATTACCTGTTAATTACCACTGCTGCCAGCTTCCTATAATTTATCATGATCACTTTTTCTTTTTGTTGCTCTTAGAAATAATAATGTGAAAGAGGAGGGATAACAAAGGAAAAAGAAGGAAGAGGGCCAAATTGTGATCAGTCCTTCCTGAGTCTTAAAACTGCATCATTTGATTAATTTAAGGTCTGGCCAGTTCTCATCAGTGTAACCCATCAGTATGACAAGGGCATCCTCTCCCCAGATGCTGCCAGATGGGTCAGCTCTTCTCCAGCATTCATTTGATGTAAGGATTTGGTGTAAGAGAACCCAATCACACTTCCCCTGAGTTGTGGAAAACCAAACTCTTCAGAAAATAAATTTTTTTTGTTCTTGTTTTTAGTTTCTTTTTGTTTTTTGTTCGTTTGGGGTTTTTTGGGTTTGTTTTTGTTTTTTGGTTTGTTTTTTTTGTTGTTGTTTGTTTTTTTTGCTTATAGACAACACAAAACTGTTCCCTGCCATGTCTGAAGAAGGAACATTTTTTAGGGATTTGTTTTTTTGGTGGATTGTTTGGAAGCTGACTTTGAGCACTTAAGATGTCACCATAGGACATCTGCAGCAAGACCAAGTGATTCCCTCAGTTGTACCACTCCAAACATACTGATCCAAACCAGGACAAGCCAGGCAGCCTCATCCCCCAGCTGTGGTACAACTGCCCAGTGAAGGAAGAAGGGAAGAATCTGCCTGGGAAGAGAATTACCCCTTGAGCACAGACCACCCTGGCCACTGCCTGAGGGCCAGTTGTCTCTTCAGAGAGCTTCTGCTGGCCACAGAATTTCTCTTTGAAGACCAAAATTAAAACTAAGCCCATGAATTTATTTCCTTAAATGCACTTCCATGCCTATGAACTCTGGCTTAACTCTATGTTTAAAGCCACAGTGTTTGGTGCAAACACATTTTTAAGGGGTCACAGTGATAACCACTACCCCTTCTGAGGTGTTGCCCAACTGTCAAATTAAGTCTGATCAATAATACAGAGCATGAAAACCAGCACCATCAGCAGCCTTGGATATGGAAAACCAAAAGCAACCCAATGCCAAGGGTACCTAATTAATTTTCCTGAACACCTTCTACAAACAATTAAAATTTCTGTAAATAAAAAACAACCATATTTTGGTGAGTTGACACAGTTCCCCCTTTTAGAAGCATTACAGCTGGGAAGGAACTGTGTCTTCATTTCAATACATTCATAGAATTTATTCTAGGTGCCTATTTACACATTTCCTGGCCCAAACAATAGCTCCCCCCCACCCCCTGTGCCATGTGTGCATCGGTCACTGCCCGCCATCATCCCTCTCATGACTCAGGCTGTGTACAATTGTCCAGACAACTCACAACAGTTTATCATCATTGTTTGGTATAATTGGAAACAGAAGTATTTATACACGCCCGTGTACTCTACAACTAAATTTATAAAGGCAACTGTCTCTTTTAATCTATAGCACAGTCAGTGTAAACAGTAATTTGAAGGAATATTCAGATTTATTACATTACTTGCTTAAAGATCAATGTTTAAAATGGATATATATTGCATTAATCCAAACACACAACAAATCATAAAGCTATTTACACAATAAATTTACAATTCCCGCAGACACTTTAATCCTGTTTCTGTTTTCAAGGAGTGCTCTTGTCTGCACACACACATATCCACCCACAAACATACTCCCACGCTCAGAAAATACTATTGTAATGTTAATTAACCTAATATATAAACCACCAACTAGGCCTATAACCTCAGCACAATATACATTTAACCATAAAGATGTGAATTAAAGGCACATTAAGGGGAAGGGACAAAAGGAAAGAAATTTGCTCTGGGGCTGATGCGCGATCCCGACCTCAGCTCTGGCACCTCTGGCGTCACCTCTGCGAGTCACCAGCATCACTCTGGGCTTCAGTCCTGCTCGTCTCACCTTCCTACAGCTCAGCCATGCCCCAAGTTATTTAAACTTCATTTCTGTGGTTTAAAATAATATCCCATTGACGTGGGATCCAAAACGCCTTCAGAGCTAATAAAATGTCACCCTGCCAAACTGAGGCGATACGTGCCAACCTTTAGCCCAGTGTGAAATTTTATAACTCAGTTATAAACCCCTCAAAAAACAGAGCTTATAATGGAAAGGCTGACAGATTCTTAACTATACGGTTTCCAGTGGGCTTCTGCTTAATATACTGTATTTCTTCGCCTTGAAGATATTAATTTACTTTTTGAAATGTTCATTGCTAAGATTAAGCGTAGGGTTTTGAAATGTGTTCGTAGGCAATTTATGCAGGCACACAAATGTACTCTTCTCCAGATGTAGAGAATACTAATTTGAAAATGATTTATACGCCGTGCCGCACTGTACATCCATCCCCTGCTCAAAAGGTTTTCCTCTGACACAACACTGGGATCATCTCATATATTAACCCTCTGATAGCATTAGAAATTCATTGAAAAACTGATTAGAATTTTGGTCAATGGCATGGGCTGGAATGGATTTTGCAGATTTCAGCAAAAATTGTCAAGAAGGGCAGAATAGACACAGAACAGACTCATCAACAAGTGAATATACTGGAAAATAAAGATCTATCTATACAAAATATATATTTCTGTGGGAGTACAAGCAACAGAGAGGTTGAGAAATGCTGTGAAAAGACAACAAAGTTACTAAATCCTTAGGAGAACCAGTCCTTAACCCAGTGACTGGGTATTTGGCTGTGTACATGCACCATACTGGCCATGGTATTTCCACAGCAGCCCCTGGCTGTGCACAGAAGACTGGAATGATCCAGGAAAGATGTAGTAACAGGCCCCACAGCTGACATTAAAATGAGCTTACAGACTTACACATCACTTGGCATGTGAATATTTAGCAACAAACATTCCTTCAGCAGTTGAAAATATGTTTAAAAAACAATTCTACTTTTGCACCTCCATCAGGAGTGTAAGAGTAGAATTTCCCTCTTTTCCTCTCCTCACTTGGTCCCCAGCTCCTTCACATGCAGATGTTTGAGTCCTGCTTGGATGTCTGCTATGTACACATCAACGGTTTGCTGCCCAATATGACCAAAAAAACCCCACACATACACTTGAAAACAACCTATCTCAACATTTTCAAAGGAAAGATCTTTTCTTTGAAGCAACATGAATGCCTATATTCACTATAAATATGGGAGTATAAAATGCATCAGTGATGAAAAAACACACTTGCCTTTGAAGGGTGAAGGCACAGGAGAGGTGAGCAGGATTTACTTTATTTTTGACCATAGTAAAATTTCCTGAGCTTTGCAGCCCCTGCTCCATCTCATGTGGCCTCTTGGAGCACCATAAGAGAAATAGCACCGGACACCTGAAGGCTCATTCAACACTCACAGGAGATGAGAGAGAGAATTTATAGATACAGTGGGTGAGATTTCTTGTGGAATATAGTCTGCTTCATCTCTACCTCAATTTTATCAAAAATATACTGGCAGTCAAGATGAGTGGTTCCCACAAGAGATAGAGGAAGCCAAATACGTGCACCATAAACACATGACCCTAAATTGCCTTAAAGTAAAAGGGATAGAGGAAAGCTTTGAACTGCCCAGGAGCCCTTCTGTTCTTTGAATTGCATGCTATGCTGTGGACTTTAATAAAATTAGTACCCTGCTATGGACACCTAGGCTAAACCAATTAATTCATTTGAGAAATTAGCTCATTGGAAGACTGCTGGAAGTGATGCTTTTGGTGATGAGAGAGGGCAGACAGGCCCCTTATTCCTTAAGGAACAGACCAAAATACTCCTCTGAAGCTCACATGCTACTTTTATCTTTCACCATGAAGATATTTAGGCATCACTAAATACCACAAACACAGAATTCAGTATTTTTGCCAAAGAGTTGAATGTAATTATGATTTTAGAAAAGATACTTAAGATATCCAGTGGAGGAGATTCAGTAATTTGTCTTGTCAACTGGGAGAGCAACTTTAGTAGAAAACTATTTCATCTGCCCCTGCTTGAGATGATATATTTTATTTGAAATCATTTCCTTGGCCTGTGTCTGGAGGGTGAAAAGTGACTTGTTCTTATTTATCTTTCTTTTGGGGCCACATGAATTTCAGACTCATGAAAGTGAGCGACTGATAGCAGTTAAGCCAGGCAGAGCATTGGCAGGTGAGCTCAGAGCTTCCACTCTGTCTCCACTGCAGCCCAAATATCTCTATATTCTAGGGAATAGTCAGCCTTTAACAGGCACTGCCACTTTTAAAATACCAATAACTGTGATCTATGACTTGGATTTCCTATGGAATGGCAACTAGATTGGCTTCAAAAGTACTTCTCCCCTACCTGCATTATAGGTTTGTTGAACACCCTTTGCTGCAATATCCAAATGTTAATTCAGGCCATTCATTCCCAAGCATGGGCACTAAAACACTGGGTGCTCACGTGGTGGGAGGGCTCTGAGGGACACTGAGGCAGTCAGAGATGTGCCTTGATTTAAACCACAGAGGGGAGAAATGCAGCACCCCCAAAAAGCAGGAGAAGAAACCAGCTACAGGAGCAAGGACTCAGTGCTGAGAAACTGCAGCTCTCAGTGCTTAATGAGAAACCAAAGAATGCCTAAAACAGACAAGGAAACATGGCTTTCCAAAACCACCTCTTGTGGAAATCCAAAGCATTTTGGCTTAATTCTGCCCTACAGTTTCTCCAGAAAGAGCTGGAGGCAGGGTTGAGGTTGTTTTTGTGCTGTGAAGTTGAGCCCAGCCTCACAGGTGCTGTTGAGGTGTATTTTGAGGGTCCATTTTCCAGTAGCCACTGGATTTGGCCATACATGGTGTACTTAGTTTAAACAAATCACAGTGCAGTTACAAAACTACAACAGTTTCAATTGCCCTGGAAACACCAAAAGGACTTTACAGGAGCATCCTAAGGACAGCACTACAGGTCCTGGTTAGGAAACACTACAGAGACCTGAGTACCATTTTTTAATGTTAGCTCTGGGTTTGAAGGTTTAGGTTCTCAGTGTATGGAGTATTTACGCCATGTTCCTCATAGCCCGCATTCTCCAGGAATAAGGAACAAATAAGATGATCTTTATCTTCTAGGAATCATAAACTATCAGTTTTCAGTGCAACCTTTCCTCAGTGCTCTCCTAAGAACACGTTTTTTTACAGTACGTGAAACCAAGGGTTCTAAAGAATCATAGGGCAGAGATGAATCAGTTAGGAAGAACCCATTAAACATGAATCCATGGAAATCCTCCTTTTTTGTTGTTGTTGAATATGCCTACAATAAACACTACAGTGTGACTTGCAATTTCCTCAAGTTCCTTTTCTCAGAACAATGATGGTTGGCAGCCGCTCAAGCTGCTTCAGTAAACTTTGCAAGATAGAAAGCAATTTAGTTTCCCTTTAAGACTTCATTGCTAAAGTTATGCCCATTGATTTCCAGCCTCATAATTAAAATTCCTCATTAAACATGCTTGACAGCTGAATGTGATTCCTTTTACCTGCTACTGCTACCTTTTTTTTTCCTTGTGATACCATTTCATTACAAAGGAACAATAGATTTCCTTTCAGGGTAATATAAGGGCACAGTGAGTAATGTACTTTCTATCCTACAGAAGGCCTAATATTGTTAATTTGCTAAATCAATTAAAAGAAACCACTTTGGAGCACGGCTCAAGTCCTGCATATGGATCACATCAGCCATAATGTGCAGGAGTTCAAAGGCTGGCATTTCGCCCCAGTTGGCACCTAACAGTTTACTCCGATCCAGGGAATTTGGCTCTTGATTTCAAACAAATGCATCCTGAAGGCTTAAGGCCAGGACTAGCTCCGTGTGATTTATGTTTCATATTTTCTCATAACACAAAACCTAAAGAGCTAAAAA